>JAVSBS010027120.1:53957-64800 GCA_033124195.1 Coracias cyanogaster | reverse complement strand
GTCAAATGATGAGAAAACTCCATTAAAAAAAAAGTTAAAATTAACAGTAAATCCAAACTAGTATAACCAAGGAAAAAGATGCTTGTCCAAACACGAAAATTAAAACTTCCGCAGTACAGAAGCCTCCAAAAGGCTTTTACATTCATAAAAATTAGATAACCACATGGAAGTATTTTTAACTTTTCTATAGGTAGAAATGCTGCTAGAAGTCACATTTTTGTCTCCCACCCAGGATATAACACCCCCACAAAAATCATAAAGCTTCAGAAAAACAGCCAAAGAACCCTGAATATACTTCATCTCCTGCCTAAAAGTAGACACAGCATTTTAAGAATGTACAATTAAAGCTTTCACCTTGAAGGTTCAATAAGCATAATCCTACTTCAAGTAAGCCCACAATAGGATTGGCATAATAAAATTCAGTATTTCTGGCTCTAAATCAGAAGTGGTAAAGCCTTTCTAAAGCAAATATACCTGTTAAGTGCTTCAGAGAGTTCTTGCAGATATGGTAACAAGTGTGTATTGTTGTCCAGAATTTGAATCCATTTCTTGAACAAATGACAAATGTCACAAATCATCACCTGCTTTCTGTTTTTTATTGTAAATAAGTCTTTCAGACTACATTTCATGACTCCTATTCACATTCTCATCTGTTGTCAAAGCAGTGGCTTAACAAGCAAAGGCTTTGTTAATCACCTGTATTCTCTGAAACTGTGCAGTTATCCAACCCAAAAGCTTATTTTTGCTAATCCTGCTTTAATCAGAAGTCTGACTACCTATAATGAAAGCAGGCAGTCTGCAAATTAGCTACCATGATCTAACTTGGAAAGATTGTTCTAAGAGGCCCAGAAAAGCTTTAATTGGTAAAACTGTCTTCACCTCCACAGTATCTGAATAGCTCTTCGTTCTGCATACGATAATAGTTTTATTAATCAGCATTCTGGAAGGTATGACATTAGTCTTAACACACACATTATGTATACATTAATTTAACATGCCTGAGCCATGAATGAACTCAAACCCAGAGTGCTTACTGGTGTAGAATGGTATGCAAGGCACAAACTAATTTCTTCAATGTTTGTACTCATATCTTTCCTAGGAAGTACAAACCCTTTTATTACCACAAATCTTTCCATTTAGTTTATTGTAAGACATAGACTAATCATGGAGTGGGAACATAGAAAAGTAGAAATCCATGATCTTCTGCTTCCTTGCATATTGCCTGGTGAGGGAAGTGATTGAAATAAAAGAATCCTTTTTTATTTTATTCTATAATATTTTATAGAAAATAGTTTTAAGGTCTTGTTTCTTCACTGGTGTATTTATGATTGTTGGTGCTTTCCTTACACACCCATTTCAAAGAATCTGCAAATATATAAAGAATTTTTCTTTGTAAAATTATTTAAGAAAGAATCAAAGCACTATCAGATTAATAATTTCCTTCTTTCATTTTCTTCCACCAGTTAGATTCCCTTCCTTCTGAAGGAATCAGTGCTTATGTCATGTTCATGTGTGTAGAAGGGGGATTGTCCTCCCTTTCCTTATAGTTTTCTAATCCTTTGACTGGTTTTAACAACATTTTTGGAAGGATAGTGGTCTCAAAGACACTCAGTTTGTTGATACTTTTTGCAAAAATGGTGGCTAGGCAGAGAATAGATCCCCAAATTAGTTTATTTTTCTGAGTAAAATAACATGGTAGAAGCTCAGTCAGTGGCTGACCTCATGAATCCAGGCAAGATATTACAGATTTTTCTAACTGCTGGAAAAACTTATGTGGGTCTTACATGTTAATAGACAATACAGATCCCACACCTCAATAAAGCAAACCTTCTCTCCTGTTTTGAGTCTCTAATGTCTAAGAAGGGAGAAGAAAGCTTTCACAACTGTTTTCTCCTTGAACTTTCACTAAAACTCAGCCTAAATGTCATCTTCATTAGATGCATTTTAAAGTAGGTGTCAGGAGTTCTGCTCATCAATGAGTTATTAGCTAAATATCTCATTATCTGGTGGGGGCCTTAACTCTCATGCCCTTTGAGTGCTTTGAGTTTCTGAGTGGTTAAGTGGTCATTGAATGATACTGGTCACACATCCCCTTTAGGACTTTCCTTCTAAAAGTAACACAGATTTCTGAAAGTAGGGCCTACACTCCACACTTAATAGCACTCATCTATCTACCTTTCTTCATTTTCAGATTCAAGGCTTCAACATTGAAAACAACCAGTTTTCCTATGCAAGTGACTGTACAGGTTTCTTCACTCCTGAAATCTGGATGGGCTTGGTGACATCTGTAGTTTTACTGTGGATCCTGGCCTATGGAATCCATATGATCATGCAGCTTACAACAAACAGCAGATTTGATGATCCCAAAGGTCCAGCTCTGTCAGTTCCTCAGACAGAATAGTCATGGATTGACTTAGTGCTGCTATGGCTTTTCCTGATCTGATATTTATGACTTTTATAACCTTTCTACTTCATAATATGTGTAACCTAAAAAGATACCATAGCTGAAAGGGATAATTAAACTAAAGGATCCTTATGCTTGGCATAATAATTCTACTTGTATTAAAATCATTTGTTAACAGCTGTCTGTGTTAAGGGTCTGAGGCGAGGCTGTAGACATTTTTATTCTACCTGGCTATTAGAAAGACCATTACAAACTGCCTTCAGATTATCTATTATTAGCAAAGAAAGGATATCACAACAGAAATAAATGCAAAGGATAAGTAACTTATTTGATAGTAAACTATGTATTGAAACTACTGGTCTCTCAAAAAACTCTTTAGCAAGTATGTCATATTGATGCTACATCTTAAGAAGGCTGAACTAGGTTTTGTTATTTTCTTCTCTTGAGAAAACCAACCAGAAATGTACAGAACAAATAAACTATAAGTCACTCAATAAATGGTCTTGAAAAGTCTTTTCAAATGTATCACCTTGTTCAGATGTGGTATCACAAATGAGAATGGTTGGATTAAGGTTTAGGTTCCCTTTAATGTTGTCTTATTCTGTGAGAATTATGTTGAGTAACACTAACTCATGTATCTGTTTAAGCCATGGAGAGCTGACGGAGTTACTAAGCAAGATAGGTCCTTGTCCAAACCGATGACAAGACTGTATTTGGTGTCATGGTGATGAATGTAACTTTTCAAGCTCATAACCTAGTATGATCCAATGTCAGTGCAGACATCATCTTAGCAGAGATAAGATAATTTTCTTAGCATCTGCCTTTTCCAGGTATCTTTGGAGTAGTTGTGAAGTTTGTAGAAAAAGAAAAATAAATATATATATATAAAGACATTAGAAACAGCATGCTAATATACTGTTTAAATATGAGTATCTCAGTGAGTCTAGAAACCTGAAAACATTCAGAGCGTGCTGAATTCTTCTGCAATTAATAAAGACGCTACATCTTCTCATTGGGCAATCTGACTATGGAGTGAGTTACTAAATGTTATGAAAAACTAGGAAATAGTAAGAAAGCAATGGTAAAAAATGTTAAAAGTAACATTTTAATTCTTTATTCTGTAGTGTTTTGTTATGACTGTGCATGTTCTATGAGCACTTAAAGAACAAAAAGATATCGTTTTAACAGAATTACTTTTGTCTCATGAGGAAAATTCTGACTTTTCTGATCTTGATCTATCTCATAGGATAATGATACAAAGGAAAGATAGAATCAACAATTTAACTAGACCAACAATAGTTTCCACCCATCATTCCTAGATGTCACATTTCTATTATGTAGTCAAAGAGGTAAATTAAATGCTATCTGAAGCTATTCCTCCTGAATCATCCAATCCTGACCTGGAAACAAAAAGAAAGTTGGCATGTAACTAGCAAAAGTGACTCCTCTGCTATAATATTTTTCCCTAATGTTTTTGAAAACTTCAAAGAATGCTAGCATTTGATTTACAGAAAAGCATTGTATTAGAAAGGTACATTTTCTTTGCAAAAATTAGAAGAGACAACTGGACTTGTTTAATTAATTCTCCCTTCAAAGCAAGTTACATGACTGTGACAATTGAAAATTAACATAATATTCATGTAACTGATAGCTAAAAGAGAGGACGGCTATTAGAATGGACTTGATTTGTAGAAGACAGCTTTCATATGACTTTTAACTAGATTCCACAAATTTGGAACATATTTTTATTCAATGCTGGTGATACATAAGACCTGAAAAATAGCTTTAAAAGGTCACCCAGCTCAGGATCCTATCTCCAGCAGTGGTATGAGTATGGAGAGCACATAGTAGTGCTTCCTTCAGATGTTCTTCCATTCTCTACCACAAGCTCATGAACTTCCTTAGCCAGAGGTGGTATCTTTGTTTTTAATAACTCTGGGTATAGTTATAGTCCAATGAATTTCTCCAGCCTCCTCTTGAGCCTGTGGACTTTCCTAGAGCTCACAGTGTCCTGATTGTAGCGTGGCACTGGGAATACCTCTATATCTTCTCTTGCTTGCCTAAGCTGAACTTCGGAGAAGAGAAGGTGGAAACAGATTCTTACATAAGAAGTACCATGGGGAATAGATAAGCTTCTTTCAGAAGAGTTCAAATTGGAAGAGGTGTTGGAAGAACTGTTTGTTGGATTAGCTTTTCACTGATTCAGTAAAACCAAAGACCTCTGAAAAGAGCCAGACTGAACTATCTGTTGTGTTTGATATTACACATTCGAGGGTGAAAGGGAAGGCATTCTGGGAGGAGAACAGCTTTCTCCTTCTGTCTTCTCTGACAACAATGATACCATGAATGCTTTGGCAAGTAGGTCCTGTGAGGACATATAGTCTGTTTCTATAATGAGTTTGGATATCCCTGTGATGGGAAGCTCAAGCCACATGTTATAGCCCTTGAAGTGGTAGGGTTATACTTGTGAGGTCTGTACTGGGAAAGAGTAGAAAAGGAAGGGAACTGCCTACAGCCCTAGCTATCATCCTGGGTGCCAGGTGCACTGTGCTCTGGGGACAATGGCCAGTCCCTCTTAGAAAACAATCAGCTGCTCTCTGTCCAGATGTGGTGAGTTCTGCTGGCTGGCAGATGCCTACCTAGCCACTCTGGCCTTTCTCACAGAGACCACCTGTGCTGCCAGCACCTGGGCATGGACATCCAATACACCCCCTCAGGGAGCCATGTGTGCTGCTGGAGTCCCCATGCCATCTCAAACCCCTGCAGCTGCACATCACAGTACCCTGTAGCTGGAGACAAAGACAATTGATCACTGATTTCAGCAGGGCTGTATTCCTTCCTTAGTAGGGCCTTTAAATAGGGTTGGGCTTCCAGAAGTTCTAGCAGGATTTTACACTTGCCTGTGTTTGTTTACTTTTCTGAATGAAGTTAGAAACTGGTCATGGGCTTTCCAGTTCTGTGCACTTCTGATTTCACAATTCAGCTTAATCACAGGTGTACTTGTTAAAACATGCCTGCTTTGGGAGCTGTTCCAGCCAGAATATTAGCTCTGTCTGGAAGGTGTGAGCTGTTTGGACATCCCCTAGAGCTCACTGAAGTTATCATAAGTACTGACTTCCGTGAGTGCTAACTAATTTCTCTACAACGTACAAAAAATATTTTAAAAGATGGAAGGGAAGGTGGAAAGAGCGTCAGTTAGAAAAGTATAATTTTTTTTTTTTTGCTTTCAAATGCATAAATAAAAGACACTTTATCAAGAAAAAATATCAGAAACTATCAAAAAACTATGGCACAACTTAAAAAAAAGAAATTTAATTGTGTGAAAAATCAAGATTAAAATTAGAGAAAACCCAAACGCAAACAGAAGGCCTGAAGCCATAACTTAAGATATTTCTTCACAAAATTCAGCAATGATCATTTGTTGGAGCAGAACGCTGAGATGGCCCTAGAATCTGAATCTCCTAACCTGATGTAGGTTTATTTTGTGTCTTGGTCAGTTGGTTTCTTTGCTTGTAAAATGACTTATTTCACAAATCATGTGCAAGCACAGAAATTACTTACAATGTAAAAGAATTATGACAGATATAGTATAACAGTAGTAATATCTTTATGTAGGCAGTAAAGGAAGATAAGTCATTCCATCTGTGAAGGGAAGACTCAGTGAAGTAATTGGCTCCTCCTTCCTTCTCGTCTAGGTAACTGATAAAATAATTAATATGCAAACTCAAATCAGCTGAATCAGCTCTGTAATTCTTTCAGCATAAACTGGGGTCAAGCAGGGGAAAGTAGAGATGCTGAAAACAAGGAATGACCATGAGAAGCTAACTAACTCCTAAGATAATCAGTGGTACAAGAAGCAGCCTGAATGTTGGTTACTGCTGGCAAAAAAAAAGCAGTTGGTGGTGATGATTGTGGGGGAAAGTGTAGTGATAAGTGTAGTGATAGTCTCATCCTTATATTGAACAAGAGGATAAGACAACACATACAAGGGGGGTAGGGACTCCTTTTCCTGCAGGCTGTTTTTTCTGTTGCTTCTAATGGTGGGTTGACCTTGGCTGGTTGCCAGACACCCACTCAGCTGCTCTCTTGCTCTTCCTCCTCCACTGGACAGGGGGAGAAAGTAAGATGGAGGAACTCATAGGTCAAGATAAAGATAGGAACATCACTTGCCAGTTATCATGGTGGGCAAAACAGACTTATGGAAGATTAATTTATTGCTAATTAAAACAGTTTGGATAGTGAGAAAGAAACCTGAAATTAAAACAATGCCTTCAGTTTGCTCCAATGCCAAAAAATCCTGTGGTGTCTAATAGCTTATAGTAAAGGACTCTGATCTTCAGTTTGCTAATAAAGGTTCTGCTTTCAGATTAGTCTATTCCCTATAAAAACTTAATACAAAATCAAGGGGAAAGAGCTATTTCTTAAAAGCTCAGCTTTCTAAAGGCTTAAATATTACTGAAGTGCAGGGCAGAAAAAAAAAGAAAAAAGAAAAGAAAGAAATGAGTTCTTGCCAAGGGGTGGTTCCCTGAGTAAGTCTCTCACTTCCACAATGTGAGATGGTGTCTTTCTTAGTCTTCCTACCTGTGTGGGTGGAAAGAAGACTTACGACACTGTCCGAGCCCAAGAGCAAATGATCTGCTATTGATTTCCCACAAATGAAGTGGCTTCCCTATCTTCACTACAACTTTTTGTACACCTCCTGTTTGAACACAGGTTCCCTGCTCCAGACTGGCTGGATTTCTGTGTATCTCCTGGATCTGGTATGTTCTTGAATTACTATAGTTGAACTTAGTTTTAGACTGCTTTACGTATCTTCTGCGTTGCAAATGGCAATGTGGGCATCTGGTGGAAGGCTGGGAAGCCTGTTTTGAGTCTGTCTTAATAATCCTTTAGTTAGAGGTAATGGAATATGAATGGTGTACAGTCACCATGACATCATATGCAACGTTCTTTAGTTAATGATTTATGTTGCAAAAATATTGTTTGCAACATAAAAAACAAAACAAACCAAAAAAACCCACAAAAATTCTTTCATAAAAGTTCTTATGGAAGGTAAGTTAAGGACTTCCTTAAGTAATGTATCTATTTGTTCTGGTTAAATACGGATATATATGGATAGCATAGTGATCAATTTAGCTATTTAGCAGATACCTTTCACTGAAGCATACTGGCATGCTTTGAGATATTACTGTCCTTATATACCTTGTCTTTCATTCACGTATACCTGTGCCTCAGCTGTTCATTAAGTTCAAACTGCTGTGCTCTCTTTTTCCACCAAGGATGTAATTTATCAGATTTTGCACTAGAGTAGCTGAGATGCAGGTGCTTGTCTGGGTCTGTCATTCCTGTTGCTGAGTAATAAAATCCTGGCAGAGGAGCAAAGCAGATAGCTGCAAACCCTGATACCTTAGCAATTATAGTGATACTGGGGAAAGATTTTCATTATAGCTGTCAAAAGGGGAAACCAAAGCATGCAAGCAGCCTTGTCGGGGTCAAAGACCTCACTGCTGATAGCCTGAGAGGCGGGACAGGCTCGACTTTAGGCAGTGTGTTTTCTGTCTCTGCATATCTGAACACAGTTCAGTTAATAACCTATGTTAGGGCAAGATCAGGAGTGGTCTCTTTCACGTGCTGCTACAAAGACCCCTGAAGACTGTCCATGGCAGAAGCTACCTAGATAGCACCAAGATCCAGCTGTGGCTACTTGTGTGACTCTTTCAGACTACAGTTGAACAAGGATATCCCAGGGCCCCAGTGGTCTCAAACCTTCTCTTTAGTGAAAAAAAAAGAAAAAACAGATGTGGCGGAGGAGAGGCAATACAGATCACCCCCTTTTCCTCAGCAGAGAGTGAGAGTCCTTGCACTCCTTAGTGGTTGCCAGAGTCCTTGCCTGGAAAAGCAAGGATGGCAAGAAAGGGCCCTGCCACTGCCCGTGAGGGTGTGCACACTTGTGTGATGCTGGGTTGTCTTGAAAGGTCACCTAAGTCTTCAGCTTCCTCTCTGAGGACCACGCTTTGGGACTGTCTGCAAACTAGGGCAGGAGCCACCACTTTGGCTGCCCTCCAGAAACTCTAAGGTAGCTGAAAAAGAGCAGGAGGAGGGAACCCTGCAGCTATACCACTTTCATCTTACCATGTACACAAAGGGACAGACCCCAGAAGGGTTAACAGAGAGTTGAATTCTGAATGGAAAAATCTGAAGTTTCATCTATCTTAACTAACTAGTATTACAATTACAAAATCAATACTCTGCTTTTGCTTTTGTAGTTTTCATGGATGCATACTTACACAGCAAGAGGGGAGTGATTGCATCAATTTTCATTGATTTAAATTTTTACAGAAGTTTTGGTGGATGTACTGGTTAGTTTTGAGGCCAGAATTTAGACCTTAATGGCTTACTGCTACCAATTCTTGTGGTCTAATAGTGATTAATAGATACCTAAATGGAGAGAAATTAATGTGAGGGTTTGAGGGGGTGGGGGTGTGTTTGCCTTAAGTAGTACAATTTTTTTTTTAATTGGAAATATCAGGGAATTTAAAGTTTGCTTATGTTCTGACATAATTTTAGCCTATTTCTGCTATAATTGCTTTTATAGCACTCTGAAGTTCAAGGGGGCAGAAAGGGTTTTGTGATCATAGATTGTTAGGCTGAGCATACTTCTGACAACAGATAAATGCACTGGAGGTCAATAGTCAGTTTTCTGAATTGTAATATCCGAAACTCTTCCATGGATAAAATTGGTGTCTAAGAATTAAGAAAGACAGATTTTTGCCTAATAAATGACTATCTTCTGTTTGTTATGAAACTCTTGGTTAACACATGAGCTAGTTACTTTTACCACCTTACGTTATCAGAAAGGTGAAGGACTCCTTCAGTAGGGTCGGTTTTTTCATCTGGAATAGCCAAAGGTTTCACTTCAAAGATTCAGTAAGATTGCACGTTATTCATTAAGTAAAATCTGCACCTTGTCTAATCAGCAGTGTGTCTGCTGCAAATCCAGGGCTGGATTCAGCTGCTGTACAACAGGACTCTGGTTCTAAAAGCTGCTTATGGTGAAGCCATTGTTGTATCTGGAAATTACATGGTGATCAAAATTATAGCTCATGTGTTTCTCTGATATTGGGCCTCCTTTCTCAAAGCGTTAGCACAGAGATTCAACTGCAATATAATCTGTGCTCCAGCCCTTTGTATGCTTTGTAGGAAAGGAAGTCTAAAGGGCATTTGCAACAGAGAAGATGATGTCTGTTATTAGTGTTGTAAGTGAAATAATTTTCATTATTGTCATTACGTATTATTGATTTGATGCATTTGGAAGGAGGAATGATCTTTTCCCTTTAAACACTAAGTCTGATGTTAAACAATTACCTATTAGATACTTCTGTTAAGGAACTTAGTAACCTTGCTCTACTGGTCATGCTGTGGTTGTAGTCACTTCATACCAGATACTAATACCAGCCTCTGATATAGAAAAGGCCTCCAAATCAAAATGTACTGATGGAAATTGCTTCATGTGTACAGAGAGAGCAGATTTGTGACAGAACATATCCTCTATTTACTGATGTGCTACAGCATGGTGTGAAAAATATTAAGTGAGGAACACAACATATGTTTAAAATGACACTGGTTGTATAGGCCATACAGTTTGGCTAAGACACTAAAATTAGTAGTTTTCCCCCAAAACCTGAAGGGTTAATGTGAAGACTGTATAGATTTATGTCTCCCTCCTGTGCTGTATGGTGCTCCTACCACCTTTCAGAAATACTGCTGCTCCAGTGCCAGTCACCAGTGCAGCTCCCAGCAACAGCTGGCTGGTCTGTTGATCTCACCAACTACGCCTGACCTTGCTTAGCTTGTTCAGTCCTAGCCGAGGTTATTAGGACTGGAGATCATGAGTCAATGCCCAATTTTTCTGAAGTTCCATTTTTGTAAGCTCACCAAAAGCAAGAGCAACCCACAACTTGCATCTACTTGAAAATATTTTAGCAAAAGAGCTGGAAGGTTCAACAGCCAAGGGCCAAATCTCGACTCTCCTTCTGATGAAAAGAGCTGTTCTTGCTCACATCTAGGTAAATTCAAATTAGAAATTATGAAATAGAGGAATGGGAAAAAAAAATCCTTCTTATACACAGCAGCTCTAGAATGAGATTGGAAGACCTGCACAGGACACAGGACTTCTGTATAAATCTGTGAAACATTGCAGAAGTTTAATAAGAAACCTGTAAAGAAGAAAATGATATTTCTCGCTTCTTCCCAGTTTCTTTCCTGTGGGCGATAACACATAAATAAATAAATGGGAAAACACAGCAGCTGCTTTAAAATGTCAGGAATTTTTTTGTCACCATAAACTTTGCTCAATAGGAATGCATATGTTGTGAAAAACAACATGCAAAATGATTTTTCTCCAAGTTAAGCTTTTATTCTGCCTCTACTGAAAAAGTG
>JAVSBS010027120.1:6963-53944 GCA_033124195.1 Coracias cyanogaster | reverse complement strand
GCTATACTTATTCTTTAAAAACAGACTCTAAGGGACACTGTGGTATCAGACTGCTCCCAGCTCTCCTGTTCACGGTTCTGAATGCATCAGGCGGAGAAAACAAACACATGCTACACGATTCAGGTCTACCCCATTGCAGACTATGGGCTGGCTTGCCTTGTGTCATCTTGCCTTTTAGGAAGCAGGGAAGCAAGGTGTCCTTCTCTCTCCCTCTCTATCTTTGCAAGCAGCAGGCATAACAGCAGTTTCTATGCTCTCCTGAATGTAAAGAGTGTTTCTGAAAAACACATCAAACATTGCTAGCCCTCTTCTCCAAAAAAAAATGAGGTATTATCCTGTTTCCCAGCAGGTAGAAGTGGTTTGGCAGCTGAATATTGAGCCTTCTGTTGTTTCATCCTTTTTTTTAATGGGAGTATGTTGTCCATTTAGATGTCTGACTTCAAGCTTTGCCTGGGTGGAAGTTCACCTCTTTTCCCCTTTTCTTCATGTTTGCAATGGACCTGTTTGCTAGTAAACAGCAGAAGTGAGAGGTGACCTGATCTGATCTGGAAATACTGTGAAGTCTGAAACACTAGAACATCCCCCTTCTGCCCACACACAAGGCAGCACCTTCTGGCTAGTCCTTGCTGTTAGGTGACCCAGCTGTTGAGAGCTGAGCTCAGTGCTTAACTCTCAGGTATGCTGGCAAGCGCAATGCATATCTGAGAGCAGCACAAGTACCATTTGTGGTCCTTCACAGAGGCAAAAACTGCTTATTTGTTTAGGAAATAGAGGCTACGGTGCTTAACTTGTGGTATTTCACTCACTTCCATGGCAACAGGCTCTGAGAGAACAAAGCAGGACTTCATCAGATCACATAACAGCTTGAAAATGGAATAGAGAAAATTTTACATAGCAACACTGTGAAGTTTCCTTTAACTTTTGAATTCTACCTTTGCTAGTTAACAGATGATTTAATCAGTGAAGTAATTGCTGTTCTGCCAAACAGTTATGAGCAAATTGGCATTAATTTCTTTCAGTTGTCAGGCATCCCTTGTTTCTGTAATGACACGGGATGTGCCAGCACAGCGTAGTGCCCCTCTCCCCCTTTGCCCAAGGATAATACACGCTAGCTGGCAGATGCCGTGCAATGATAACTGTATTTAAGGGGCAGCATCAGTTAGAAACAATGGCCTGGTTCCAAGGCACTGGAATTTTTCCATCTTATTCTATGGGCTTCAGATTTGGCCTGATGTTAGAAATGCGGCATAGCCCATTGCATGGTCTACTGAGTAAGAGGTCACAAAGCACGTGTCTGAGTGATGAGGTTGTGAACCTTCTGTATTCAAAGGCAAACCCTTTATGTTCCCAGTCTAAATTAGATCTGATCACTGGGATTTTAACTCCCTTACCACAGGCAAGAAGAGGGAGAGACTACCTAACTCCTCAAGTCCTTGTGTTATGAGCATTCTCCATTTCGTTTGGCTGGCTCATGCAGGTAGTGCCAGAAAAGGCTACAGTGCCTGTGTGTCAAAAGGCTTATTGTTAGGCTTACAAGTACTGCAGGAAAAATAAGTGTTAGTAAATGAAGCGCTGATACAGAAACAAATGCCTGTTTCATTAATAAAATCTTCTCTCGTACATCTCCAGTAAATAATCAGAAATTGCATTGTAATACAATGTGCAAAAAAAAAAAAAGCATCAAAGACAACAGGGTTTGTTTTTCACTTCATGCAGGTGGCAGCAGATGAGTCAATTATGATGCAAGTAACTGGTTAAGTAGCTCTGCAAGTGAAGCATGGACTTTTAAAACTTTGACCTTAATTAAGTTTATTGCTAGAAGTGTACCACTCAGATGAACCAGTTATTCTTGAAAAGTATTTCTGTCATATCTCTGACAAAATAGCCTTCACCCTGAGCAGAACAAAAAGTAGTGAGATTTGGCCATTTTTTAGCAGACAAACTAGTCAGTGTCAGATTGCAGTGTAACTTCTGATTTCTAAAATGAATGAAGTGCTCATTAGTCGTGTTAGTCAAATAATTTTTCAGTTTTTCTCTCCTTCAGTGACTGAAAACCAATTGAGGAGGTTGATAGTCAGGCATTTCAGCTCTGACTTATCCTTCTGCACTTGTTCCTACCCAGTCTTTGCATAGCCTAGTGCTTGCCCCACCAGCCTGCCACAGCCCTTTTGTAAGGCAGCTTTAGGAGTAAGTAAAAGAACTTGCTGCTCCTCAGAAGCTTTCTGTATACATATGTAATTTTATACTCTGCCTTGAAATGCCTCAGTTTATACAGTAGGAGAAACACGATAAGGAGCTGTGATTTCATTCCCGTTGCAGAAATCTGCACTGTAATGTAAAGTTTGGTCCAGCATGGAGGTAGGTATCACTGACAGATATTCATATGTCAATGTGGTTTGATGTTCATCCCTTTGCATTACTATTCTGTATTGCTTTTCTAATTTACTCTGTATGAAGCAGACACTTGAGATAAAATACTTCATCCTTCATTTTCTTTACATCTTAAAATACTAAGCTCCTAAATATAGTTCTTCAAAGAGGAGGTTTGCAAATACATCAGGAAGACTTGGAGTGGTGAGGCAAAATTACCTGGAGGTCAGAACTGGGGAAATGCATTTTCTCTGACTGTCATTTAGTCTAATGACCATCTACAATATGTCATTTAGTGGTAAATCATCAGTCTCAAATTTTGGACACAATTTTATGATAACCTGCAGGTGGAATTTAGATAAAGAGCTGAGATACAGACCCTCAAACACCAGTCTGGTTAATAGAAGTACATGTTGTCCAACACAGCAAACATTATGCCGTTTGAACCTAAACTTTCGGAGACACTGGAAATTAACTTTATTGAAAGCTAAACCCCCTAACATGGAAGCACTCCCTGCTACAGGCTGCTTTCAAAAATTCAGACATTCCTTTCCAGTGCCTCAATTTCGGCTTCAGTAAAATGGTCAGTCACCAAGGTGTGCCATAGGATGTTCAGGTAAATGATGCTGTGCAACAGCAGAGTGATCTATGCTTCTTTTGATAGCTGAACATCCACTTTTTTCAGGTAGATGATCTGAACCATTATTTCTTTTGTGCCAGTGAAATAGCATTAGTTTAAAATGAACTGGAAAAGGAGAAGCTTTTATTTTAGATTAAATGGTACTTAGACTCTTGACAGCTATCCTAATTTTCCCCTCACTTATCGTAGTGATAAAGCAAGATTTGTTTCACTGAAGTAAATGAAAAAAAACTTTTAGTGTTATTTTGGTTGGTTTATTGCAGGTTTTGATTTTTTTTCTTTCTTTTCAAGATAAAGACAAGTTTTTAAGTTAGAAGGAAACCAGACATTAAACCCTCAGTGCAATGTGTCCAGAGTTTCAGTTTGAGTCTTGTAGGCCAGACTGTAATATAAATAATTTATCATACAGATGAGGCTGATTTAAAAAAAAAAAAAAAAAGAAAATCCCCAAAATAACATAAATCTTGATAATAATTTATTTAGCTAAGTTACTTCAATGGATTTGGTAACTTATATCCTATTCTGTAATGATCTCTAAGTTGAACAATTCTCTGGAGGGAAGAGGTTTTCTAGCTTGTTTTCCTGGTGAAAATTAAGTAGCTGGAAAAAAGAATTCAAAAAATCTGTAGCAAGTTACATCCTTGTTTGTGTTTTAACATCAAGCAATATGAAAGTACTTGGAAGTAATGAATCTTGGTCTGGGGGGTGGGGGTTTGCTGTCCTCTCTCCCAGCATTTTTAAACTGCTCTTGAGAAGCAGAGCAAGCCTTGCTAGTTCTTCATGAGATGATAATTCTGTCTGCTTTTTTCTTGTGGATATGTCCAGTTGCTCCGAGAAAGCATCTGGAAAGGACAAGTGCCCTGACATTCAAACCACTGGCAGATACTGACATTTTATCCTCTTATTTCACAATTTCATCTTATTTTGTCTAATTACATCAAGATGATAAGAAACTAAAATGAAGTAAGAAATTCATATTCTTCTGTTCATGCTTTCAGTTCATGTAGCAGTTTTCTTAAAACATTCAATTTTGAGAACTAAAAAAGGAATGGAATTTTAGAGCAGAGAACCTGCAATACAATTGTAGTCCTATTAAGGAGCCTAGCTCTTTTTTAGTCATAAAAGCTAATTGCAAAAAATCACGGAGTTTGGACTTAAAGTGCTGTTGATAACTGGACCCTCAATCAGTATTTACTTGGTTAAATATGTAGGCTACTTTACAGGAATTTGAGGAATCCAGATGCTGCTATAGAAGTCAATGGCTCAGCAAAGCCACCTGCCTTGCTGTTACTTAGAGGGAATTAGAGACAACGTCGCTCTTTGCCATTGCTACACCCAGCCACAGCCTGAGCCATAGTAAAAGCTCGTTGTGTCACTAGCATTTATAAGGAATCTCATAATCATTTCGTCTGTCCTCAGTCTTTGCCTAATTGTTTTTACTGTTTCCACCTAGCACTCACATGAACTTCCCTGAATATCTGCTCTACTGTCTAATTGGTCTTGGTGTTATGAAAAATTTTCGTAATGTCAAACATTCAGAACATTTTAATATCACCAATACTCTTGCTGTGGTTTTCCTTGCCAGCTTAACCTCTACATTCAGTAAGTACCTGTAACAGAATCGGATCCTCAGACATCTAATGGACATTGGTTCTTTACAATTTGCAGAGAGGAGAGAAACATTCTGACTTCTTAATTGTGTGTGAACCCAAAAAAATATGGAAAATGTCTGTAAACAGTCCTTTATTAAAAAGAATTTTTAACGTTCCAAGTGGAAGTAGTGATACACATTTAATCCCTTACACTTCCTACAGAAGAAGTCCATCCTTCTCCTCCAACTACTCTTTAAGCAAGCTATCTTTCAAGCCCAGTAAACATTAGAGCCTCAGGAGCACGATACTAATTTTTGTATTTCCTTATCTGAGGAATGAATGAAAAAGAATAGTATGGTTTTATACCTATTAAAGACAAATGACCCAGAAGGTTTTCAGACTTGTGAAGCCTGAAAACTTTCAGTAAGACAGTGAAGCAGAGTGCTTTGAAAAGCCAGTTTTGAAAACTTTTCCCTTGCTCCTGATGTAATACTGTTTGCCTGACACTGACACAAACCTCTCTGTGGTGAAATGAATTGAGCTGGGAGGATTGCATCCTGTTAAGCCAAGAAAGGAATCATTTTTAGTTACAGTTTTTCTGCAGTTCAGCCTCCCAGCAAGTCCACCAAGGAGCAGATAGACAGGAAAGACAGGTAGCAGAGAGACAGAAACAATAGGATGTACCAAAAGTTAGATAAAAAAAGGAGGGACAATCAAAGAAAACACTCGGAAATCTCATTCTTTGTAAAAGCTGCTTCACATACTGTGAACAAGGCATTCTTGATAGCAAAGGCTTAGTTCCACTGGCCAGAGGAACAAAAGTTGAATATATGTAACAACTAGAGCTGAGTGAATACCATGACTAATCATTCACCTTCTAAATGGATTTGTCTTGGCTGTATTTATGCCATCTTTTGGGGTTTTTTTTTTTGTGGATATTTGAGTAAGCATGTTGTAAACAATGACTAGCAGTTGATTAATGAAAACTTGAATAGAAGTCTGAGCTTTAATAATGAAATATTAATAACTCAGAATCTTTAGCAAAAGAGATACAAAAAAAACATGAGGTTTTTTTTTCTCCTCTAAAATTTCCTTGTTTCTTTCCTTTGGAGTGTAAGAAGACCTACAGAAATATCTATTAGTAAAGATGCCTGAAAAGTTTTAACAAAGAAATCTTTCCAGTTATGTACTAACAGTGCACTGTAGCCCATAAATGATCTTACCAATCCCTGCCTTCAGTGATAAATATTTTATACTTATAAATGCTTGAAACTTTACTACCTTTCAAATTTGACTGACTTTCACAATAGCAAAGCTTACGAGAAAGTTTGGGTATTAAAAATAGTTGTTCCTGTTGCTATGTTGTAACTTTGAACTTTACAAATGCTTATGCTACAAAAACTGCACGTGCTTTCTATAAAATATGGTTTTACTGCAATCAATTGGCAGCCTGTAGGTCTGCTATTTTCCATAAGAAAAGTTTGTCAAAACATGCTATGGGAAACATTGAAGAACGGCTGCAAAGAGCAACCTTGGCAAAAGAATGATAAGTGCAAAATTAGTTAAAATGAAGTGAATTGGTAGGAAATTAAGGAATCCTGTGTATAGATTCTTGAAACTCAGCTAAGAACACAGTGTGTGCATCCAGTCATACTCAGCTGTAACTGAACACACTGCCTGAATCTGACATAGCCACTGTTTGCAACACATTGATTACTAGCTGCAAGCCAAGTGTGTTCACCCATAGAGATTAGTCAATGTTAGTCGCATTAGGTAAGGAGGGTTCATTCCTAATTATGTATTTATAGTTCCATTGCTTGCAGTATCTATAACCAAGGGTGTGGACTTAAGAATGTTGTTTTGCAGCTTAGACTGTTCTGATGATGACTTTTAAATTATTATTATTAAGGGATGGGCAATGGTCAGATTAACTACACCCCTGACCTCCTCTGCAACTCTGCAGCTACCTTTCTCAAAGTTTAGTGATGCAATTCAAATTCAGGGTGAAATATCAACCCTTTTGCAGTTTGATCACAGAGAACAGGGCTGACATGCATTATCCCTTTGTGTGCAGGAGATGCATAGGCATGGCGGGGAACTCCCATGTTCTCTGCCTAGGCCATTGGGCTCCACAGTCTCCACTGTCCCAGATTCATTATGTCTGTCCTTGCTGCGGGCATCTGTGTGCTCAGGGTCCTCAGAGCAGGACCTCAGCCTTAGAGAAGGCAGCCACGACACAAGGCACACTTCCAAGGTGACCAAAAAGTGGCAGTGATGACACAGCCCTGGTGATGCTGCCTGCTCTCTCTGTGAAAGCAGCTTCCAGAGCTGAGTTTGCTAAGTGACCTGTCAAGAGAGAAGACGAGTGAAGTCCACACAGTTGAGGTCTTGAGCCAGGCAGATTTGAGATTTGGTTTGTTAGTATGGGTGTTTTCACGGTGATGTTTTAAATAGAAACTAGGTCAACTGCAGCCAACTGGAAAGAGGGCAAGATGGAGGAAATTGCTCCTGACCAAGCAAGCATGCTGAGGGGACTGGTTAGGTTCAAAAGCCATCAGGAAGGGGTAGTGAGGGAGCAGGGCATGGATCTGGGAACCTGAGCTCAGAGATGGGAACCGCTGTAAAGAGGAGGGAGCAGCCAGCCAGCCCCTGGCAGGTCCAAAGGGAAACCTCTCCAGATCAGAGTAGGCTGTGCAGAATTTGCTATGGTCAGGAAGCTACAAAACTAGCTAAACCAAGCCCAGAATAAAGGGCCGTGTTGGAGAGGGAGAGCCATGTATAAACAATATTATTTACATCTATGATTTTATTAACATCTTAAATAGCTCTTTTTTTTTCTATTGAAAATATTAGCTGAGTCACTTTATAATAAAGCCTGGTTGGGTTAGTTTTGTTTTGGTTCTTTTTTTCATAAGCTTTCAAGTCACTTGGTTGTCTTTGAGGAGCCCTATAAGGAAGTGGTCTAGGGAGGAAACTTGAAAGCCATGGACAGCTTGCAGTCTCATCACCCAGCTGTGGTCACCTATTCCCCAGCAACAAGAACTTGAGGCTGGCTGAAGACCAAATTGTTGTAATACAGAAAATTTCTCTCCTTGGTTGCTCTGCAACCAGCAGCAGCAGGTTTCCTGTTGTTAGATCACCCTGACACTCTGCAAAGGAATGTGGAGGCATTGAACCTTGTGACAGAAGAATTTGCAGACTACTTGATTAGCCAGGAGAGAGTTTCCAGAATCTGACAGAAACTTTCATTAACCCCCCACTGTCCTTTTTCAGAATACCTGGGGAAGGGGTGTGTGTCTGCATAAATACACAACATATATATCCTGTAAAGGAGAGCCAAGAGCTGTTGTGACCACTCTTAGCATGCTTGGCTATAGTGGGTTAGCAATGTTTATTATTATTGTCTGTACATAGCTATAATACAAGGACCCTAAATGAAATGGGAGCTCATTTGGTGGATGCTGTAAACATATAGAGCAGAAATCTCTACTGAAAATTGTCTCAGCCTCAGCAATCAGAAGACACAGATCTGGCCTTGGAAACCATCGGTCAGGCTACCATTCCTCCACGGGACCAGGGCTGTAAAGTTGGTCTCTGCTGACAGCTGTGGGCAGGCAGGAGGAATTTGGCTGTTCAGGCAATGATTGTTGTTAGTTGTGTCCTTCTCAGGGAAAAGCAGCAAGCCCAGCAAGTGTCCTGTAGGAAAAGTTGAGGTGTGGGATGAGCCAGAGTTGAGCTGCACCAATCCCAATATGGGAGACAGACAAAAGGGAGGTGTGTTGCCCCTGTCAGGGGGTTAAACACAGAAAGCCTGAATAGTTGGTACAGTGTCAGTCTGGCTTGAGCACCAGAGCTGGGAATGTAATTCTTGTTTTCAAGAAGTATTTCCTTTGTATTGAACAAGTAGGTGTGTTATAGTGAGATTTTAAATGGTAGAGTCAGGTGGGGAACAACATTTTTCATAAGAAGGGAAGCTGACCTGGGATTGTATGGGTGGGTTTTTTTTCACAAAAGTTACTGCATTACACAACTGGAAAGGAAAGAAAAGGTAAATTTAGTTGAAATGTTGATGATTTGTTTAAAGTGTATCCAACAGTTGGCCAAGAAGTTCATTTAAGCTACAGTTGTTCAGTTTGCTTTGTAAGAATCCAGCCATTGAGAGCCCAGCACTGCTCTGTCTTGCTACCCAGCAACACACAAAAATACAATCTTTTACCCTGAGCTGTTTGCTTCTGCCTTCTTCATGGGTAAAGTTATAATCACTCAGGATATGATTTAGAAATAAAAGACCCTGTTCTAGAAAAGTCAGAGCAAAATACAATTTTCTTTTTTTACAATTATTATTCCACTATGGCTGGATGGTTGCAGGGGGGAGGGGGTGAGTTGGGTGGGTGGGAAGAGAACATAATCCAGGATTGAATTTGAAAGAATGAGAAAGACAGGAAGCTTGCAGGGATATCTGGAACTCATTCTTACAACATAAACCTGTAAATCTTTTACAGAGCTATATATGTAAATTGGCTGATTGTTAATCTTTGCAAAGATTAAGAGTAAAGGTAGTGACCTGAAGCCAGGTTAGAGGGTACAGTGATTAATATCTCTCCATAACTAATTTGAGTAAGGAATTCCACACTACCATACATGACATATTTTTGGACTTGTATAGCTCTCCTCCTTCTCCTTCATATTTTCCTGGGAATTGGAAATGTACGGCTAATGAAGGCTTTCCTATAAATGTAAAGACTGTTGATTTGTAAGATAGACATTTCTGTTTTCTGACCCCTAAAGTATGTTTTGTGTCACTTTCTTCTGGATTTACACCTACTTGATCTGGGGTCAGATTCCTGCTTCAGATCTGCAGCACAAAGGTAATAGCTGACATGCTGTAAATCCATCCCCTAAGTCTTGCTGAAATCACTTATTGGAGAAGCCTTGCCCACCATTGATGTAAATTTGTGTGAGCCCATTGACCTCGGAGGCTGGAGGCTCAGTGGTGTATGATGAGCTGGTAGGGAGCCGGGCAGATCCAAGGCTCTGCTGGGGGACTAATTTCTGCAGAATTCTGCAGGAAGCTCAATGAAAATTCATTACCAGGACTCAGAGGTTTCAGCAGAACATTTCTAGGTGTTGGATGGGGGCTATCCAATAAAACAGCACATTTAAGAAGTCCTAGCCCTGTTCCTTTTCTTACACCTAGCCATTTCTGTGAGGAATCACCATGACTTCTATTCTTTATTCCATCACAGTCAGCTCTTGAGGGAATGTGAATGTTCCCCTGAAATGCATTATAACGGAACAGATATGTTATTTATTAGGTAGCCACTGTGTATGGAGAACTCCTGTTAATTTCAAAGGATGGCACAGGTAGGCTTTATATTAACAATTGCTGAAGACCTGGAATGCACATACAGGGAGAAAAATTCTCTTAAAATATCTTGAGATCCTAAGCACAAGCTGAGAATTACTTCTAATAGCAAAGTTACAGCATCTTTCTGTGATTTTTGCATATCCTCTTAGGTACAATTAAGAAGAATTCTGAATCTTTCTATAAAAATGGCATGGCCCTACAATACTAATTTACAGCTTGCTTTGAATCTGAAATAAGTAAATATTTCAGAATAAGGGAGAAGGGGGTGGGTACTAGCCAAACCTCATGATTAGTGCTCCCTGAATTCAAATGAGGCAAATTGGAAGAACCTTAAAATCAGGTTCAGTACAACTCTGGACCTGATCTCTGAATTTGGTCTATTTTAAAAGAAAATATTTATGGTTAAGCAGTCATTGATTAGTATTTTTCTCTTCTGAATTACTTTAATAAACATATTATGGAATTAAAAGGGAGATTTATAGTGTGATTTCACATCTGAATTTTTTCAGTGTTTAATCATTGGAATATGTTTTTTTCATTTAAATACATGTTTTTCCTCACTGCTGATTAAATGACATTAATATAATCATGCCCTCTTGTTATGAGACTGCACTTATATCCCACAAGAAACATTTTTCTTGAATGAAAAAAAAACATTTCCAGCATGGCATATGAAGTCTCGTGTTACCTATCTCATGACACTTTAAGGGTATTGCTGCCAAACTCAGTGAAACTTCCTGTAAGATACTAAGTTGCAAACACTTTGTTTATCTAAACTAAGGTGGATACTTGCTAATTCATGCAGATTAATTATGTGAGTATAAGAGAATTTACATTTGGTCAGTTTTCATCTCAGAAGCATTAACCTTTTCAAAAATAACTTCTCAGGTGATTTTTTCCTGCCACTCTATTATTTCTTCAGAGAATCCCTGTGATAATGCTGAATGCTAATCTATGAAAATGTATTCTTATCAAGCAGAATTTACTCTTCAAAGTTGAACCGCCTTTCTTTAACATGACAGCCACAGATCTTGCTGTGGCTGCAAGCCATATCACCCTTGACATGGAAAGTGTAAACAATGAGACAATGTGGATGTAGGGGCAGACATACCAGCACTGCTGCTGCATTTTGGAGCATTATTAAGACATGTTATTAATGACATAGCTACCTTAATTTTCTATTATTAATTTCAATTGGTAGTGAAATAAGTACACATGAACATGGGCATGAAAACAGGAGCAGAGACGATCTTCGCTCACTTCTACATTACCCCAGTGGAAGTAGTGTGGCTGCAGTCTCCTCTCATTGCTGCATTTTCAGCCTGAAATTTAAACTTTGTTGACAGGGCAATTCTTCAACCATTCTGAATGGGGCTGGTGCTATGACATGTGTGCTAGTACTGTACTCTCTTGTTCAAGCAGCAGCTCGCTCCATGAGCCTGACCCATTTCACTGGAACCATTAGACTTGAGGCATACTACGAGTCCACGTTTACTACCAGCAAGGCGTTCAGCCTCCTGACAGGACAGGAGACATTCTGCCAAGCCAAGCTTGTACAGTGTTTACTAGGTGTTGACAGAGTTCTCATTGAAAGAGTAAAAGAGCAATGTGTTCAGCCAGCTCCAAGACTTCCTTCACAAGCCAATTTTATCGCAAGTTGAGCTTGTTTGCTGCAGCATGGGGAAACGGGAGTACTTGTGTTGTTTGTTTTGTTGGTAGATGTCATAGAAGTTTTTGTGAGAGAGGCTAGATTAGAAAGAATCCCTGAGTAAATATATCTGTGTGTTTAATGTCCAAAATTAGTGAATGATTAGGAAGTAAAGGCTTGATTAAGATAAACCTGGCTTTGATCTGGCTATGATGTATTCTCAGAACCTTATAAACATAAATGACTGCAAAATTTTATTGCCAATGATAACCTGGTCACTGAAAGAGAGACAAAGGATAACTGAAAATTGAAGGAAGGAATAAGGAAAGTGGGGATGAAGAATAGCTAAAATATATGCCTGTCAATAAGAAAACTCTGAATTAGTTCATCTAGCAGTTTGGTAAACTTTATAAAGACAAAAAATATGTAAGAAAGTGACAGAGAAGATATACCTCCAAACTCAAAAGTATTATGAAGTAATATAGTATAACTAACTAAGTAATATAGTATAACTAACCCTTATAAGATGTATTTTTAATGTGTTATTACATGTGGACAGTTATGAAAAAAAGATACCATTTTGGAGAATAAAGTATTAATGTGAAGTTTTCTTTTTTAACAAAGAATTCAAAAAATCTGTACCAAGAAAAGAAAATGGAATTCTATTCCTACAGCTTGAATATGGAGAGCATATTGTTAATATAACAGAAACTTGATCAATAAAATGCTACCTGGGGGGGAAGTGCTTTTTTTTTCCACAAAGTTAAACATAATGGAGGAATATTAAATAAATGTAAGGGCTTTAAAAGTGTATTAATAAAATTGAATTAAAAATGTCTTTTACTGAAAGGAAGAAAACTGTTAAAATTATTAGTTACTATGAAATGAAAAAAAAAATTAAGTCTAGGAATTATCACTTTAGAATAATTACACCACTGAGAAATTTTACATAGTGACACTGAACAGTTAAAACATGCTACACATTTTTGACACACTATCTTTATTCAATTTTGTGTTTCACCAGAATAAATTTAGTACTCTTCTTTGCAATAATTTATCCTTCGTGGCTTCCAAGCAAGCAGAAGTTGAAATTTGTTCTGAGTATTAAAAAAAAAAAAAATAGTTAATGATTTTGCTGATTAACATCTTTCCTCAACAGTAATTTAACTGATCAAATATCTTAGACAAAAACCATCATGGTTGATGACATGCTAACACAAAGGCAACATCAATTACAGAAAGTGTAATTATAACACTTCCAATTAGCTGTCATCACCTGAAATAATTAAACAACAAAAACCTCTTAAGCTAGCAAACAATTGATTTAAATATTTTTCCTTCTCATGTTGCTTCTCAACAGACATCATTATGGTACTATTGACTCAAATTTTAGTTGATAGAAAGCCAAGTGAAATATATTTGACTGTCAAGAAGGAAAGTCCTCTGAGAACAAAGCGACATTTTATATTGCCATTCCAGGCAGAATTTTTTTTCTGTTGCTTTTGCATCCTCTTTGAGACTAAACATAGCATGGTTTGGGTTGGAAGGGATCCTTTAAAGATCATCTAGTCCACTAGCTGCTGTTGGCAGGGACAGAGCTTCCCCTAGACCAGGTTGCTCAAAGGCCCATCCAGCCAGACCTTGAACATGTAGTCTTCCAAAAATGAAAA
Organism: Coracias cyanogaster; assembly: GCA_033124195.1. Taxonomy (NCBI): domain Eukaryota; kingdom Metazoa; phylum Chordata; class Aves; order Coraciiformes; family Coraciidae; genus Coracias; species Coracias cyanogaster. The sequence continues at coordinate 40,656 of JAVSBS010027120.1, read as the reverse complement.
CCGTGATCTGGGAGTCATATTGTGGACTAGTTTGGATGCAAAATTCCTTCTCCAAGATAATGAAAATCAAAAGCATAGTACGGTATTTAATCAGGTGGCATCTGCTTTTTTGTAGCTCAGATTGTTCGCTGAAAATTGTGCTCTATTTTCAGAAATATATTTTGAAATTCACTGCCAAGCTTGTGTTTTGTATGTTTGAGGAGTATTATTAGCACTTCATGAAATGAAGAGGCTTACAAATCTATGTTTACTGTAATGCAATGTCTAACACCTTGTTATATGAGGAATACGTATGTAAGTCTATGGGACCTGACAAGAGGCATCCCTGATGAATTCTGAGGGAACCGGCTGATGTAGTCGCCAAGTCACCCTTAATGATCTTTGAAAAGTCATGGCAGTCAAGTGAAGTCAAGGTATAAATGAGGACCCAGGGAACTACCAACCTGTCAGCCTCACCTCTGTGCCTGGGAAGGTCATGGAACAGATCCCCCTAGAAGCCATGGAAAGGCACCTGGAGGACAGGGAGGTGATTCGAGACAGCTGTCATGGCTTCACCAAGGGCAAGTCCTACCAGACCAACCTTGTGGCCTTCTATGACTGAGTGACTAGATCAGTGGACAAGGGAAGAGCTATGGATGTCGTCTATCTGGACTTCTGTGAGGCTTTGACATGGTTTCCCACAACATCCTTCTCTCTAGACTGGAGAGATATGGATTTGATGGGTGGACTGTTCAGTGGATAAGGAATTGGTTGGATGGTCACATCCAGAGGGTAGTGGTCAATGGCTCGATGTCCAGATCAAGATCGGTGCCAAGTGTTGTCCCTCAGGGATCCGTACTGGGACCAGTGCTGTTCACTATCTTCATCAATGACATAGTGGGATCAAACACACTCTCAGTAAGTTGGCAGATGACACCAAGCTGAGTGGGGTGATTGACATGCCAGAGGGATGGGATGCCATCCAGAGGGACCTGGACAAGCTTGAGAAGTGGGTCTGTGTGAATGTCATGAGGTTCAACAAGGTCAACTGCAAGGTCCTGCACCTGGGTCAGGGCAATCCCCAGTATCAATACAGGCTGGAGGATGAAGAGATTGAGAGCAGCTCTGAAGAGAAGGACTTGGGGGTAGTGGTGGATGAAAAGCTGGACATGATCCAGCAATATGTGCTTGCAGCCTAGAAGGCCAACAATATCCTGGGCTGAATCAAAAGGAGTATGACCAACATATCAAGGGAGATGATTCTGCCCCTCTGCTATGGTAAGACCTCACCTGGTTTACTCTATCCGGCACTGGAGCCCCCAGTGCAAGAGGACAAGGTCCTCTGAAGGACCATCTCTAGGACTTGTTGGAGCAGGTCCAGGGGAGGGCCACAAAAATTATATCAGAGGGTTGGAACACGTCTCCTATGAAGAAAGGCTGAGACAGTTTGGGTTGTTCAGCCTGGAGAAGAGAATGCTCCAGGGAGACCTTATTGTGGCCTTTCAGTACTTAAAGGGCGCCTAGAAGAAAGTTGGGGATAATCTCTTTAGCAGGACTTGTTGCAACAGAACAAGGAGTAATGGCTTTAAACTAAAGGAGGGTAGATTTATCTTACAATGATGTTGGTGAAACCCTCACATCTGTTGCCCAGAGAGGTGGTAGAAGCCCCATCCCTGGAAACATTCAAGGTCAGGCTGGATGGGGCTCTGAGCAACCTCATCAAGTTAAAGATGTCCCTGCTCACTGCAGTTGGGTTGGACAAGATGACCTTTAAAAGTCCCTTCCAACCCAAACCATTCTATGATTCTATGAAAGTACACATTCCAGTAGGAAGTTTGAAAAGTCTGTGCCAAAACTCCAGGAGAGTATTAGACCATGGTGTATGGCAAACAGATCTGCCTGTATAGCTGGTCTGGTGTGCACAGACTCTCCCAGTCTTTGGCTGTGTCTCTCTTGGTAAGAAGACTTATCCATGCAGATCCAATACAGGTTAAAGGCTTTGGTGCACACAGCAGTCTTGGATTCACACAGCACCAAATACATAGCAATCTTTTAACAAGGATAAACATGGAGGCCATATTTTAGGGAGGTGAAAAGTTGTTAAATGCTGAATTAGGCCTATAAATGATTCAAGGCTGGTGTTCTGGTATTGTGCCAGAGTCACGTGACAGCAGCCTGGAGGACGTGTCTCTTAAAGAATTGCCTGTTCAGTCAGTGAGCAAGGATATGCAGGAAGATGGAAATTTTTTGAAGACCTGGGTTTTTTTCAACACATACCGATAAGTTGTCAAGGGAAGTTTGCCAAAATTTAGGAGTATGGTTATCAGTTGCCTAAAGGGAGAATTACTGTTGGCCTTAAAAGGAGCACATTGGACAACCATGAACAGAAGGCTGAGGCATTCATTCTGGAATGTGAGTGAAGCAAAATATTGGACAAAGTGGAAGCATGGCAATTCCTTCATCAAGAGGACCGTACTGAGCTCAACAGCAAGGTCCTGGCCAAGTGAATAACTTATACGGTGGAAGCCGAGTGGCAGGTCCCCCAGGCAGGTTTCAAGGATGGGTTCCTGTGTGTGGAGTTGGACTCACCTGGTTAATGCCATGCTCCATCAAGGTAACACTCTCAGCAGAACTTATTTACTGTAGGCACAGTATTGAATTGTTGAAGCTAAATTGCTTCCAGTTCCGAAGTTAACTCACAGCTAGCTTACAGGTGAAAAGAAGCATTATCAAGGAGTTTGGGAGAAGCATACTGATAAAGAGACAGATCAATATAAGCAGTCCAAGTAGCAGGGCCTTTTTAAGCTTTCAGGGTGTTCCTCAGGTATAAGAGACCAGTCTCCAGGCTCTTTTTTTTTTTTTTAAATCCCATAATTCATTTTTCTTTTACATTTCTACAGGAAGTTGATATGTAGTTTGCATTTTGGAAATACAACTTTGGGTCACTGACCAGTGATTCTGGTGGGAAGACTCATAGCAATAGAGTAGCCAGGATGGAGAATTCGTATATTGCAGGAACTCTGTCTAGAGCTATATTGCAGGACATTCTATCTAGTGTCATTAGAAGAGAGGATTCTGCTTCAGAAAGATGGAAGATTATATAGTAATTGCTGAAGCACCTGGACTGATTCAAAGAGAAAGGTTGTAAGTACAGGTCATCTTGAAAAACCATGGCACTCGTGTCCTTCAGTCACATTGGGTTTGTATTCAAAGCTAAAAGGAATGATATAATGTCCTTACAATGAATGGTGAACTTTTTAGTCTTTAAAATTTTCATAGTCCAGTCATTGAGTTTTGTTTCTTTTCAACTTGTTTGCTTTTATGCAGCAGGGAGTCTGGAAATATATTCAATGTGTCAGGTTCTGTCCACTCAGAAACACAGCCTGAATGTAAGTACAAAATGTGTTTCTTCTTCTCTCATCACATGCTGAAAATAGATTTCATGTGTTTTCTGTTAACTGCTTCTCCAAAAGTTGTCAATAATATCTTCCAAACAGCACTTTCCTAGCAGTTCTGTAGTTTAGAAACAGAAATGGAAGGAAAATTGGAAAGAAAAAGTGTCTTGTAGGGTTTTTTTAACTACCACTCTTGAGCAAATCAGGCCAAGATCATAGGAATACAATACCCAAATGATTTCAGAAGCTTCTATTCTCAGTCTGGAGGCAGAGCTCACGTATTGTTTGAAGTCTTGACTCTCATGCTATTAAAATTGCAGAAAGGTACTTTTTTTTTTTTTTTCTGATTGCTCTGCATGTTGGTTTAGTTCTTTTTCCATACAAATTTTGTTGTCCCTAATAGCATTCTGCTATGCTTAGAAGAGACTCTTCCTTAGGAGACAGTTTGAAAAAAAAGACTAGTGGAAAAATGAAAAAGTCACAGTTAAAAATGCATAAAATTGCATTCCCATAAAGATTTACTAACTTAGAGAGTTTTCCTAGCATTTAGAGTTGTTGGAGTAGTTGTCTGTCATCATGTTGGATATGTACTTAGAAATGGGAGCACTTCAGGATGGGATTTTATCCAACACCCCTAAGTGCTAAATCTTAGATATGCTATGGCATTTTCCCAACATCTGTGGCTTTGATTCCTTTTTAGTTTTTAGAGAAGCAGATCTTGACCAGGGACCAGCACTTCCATAATATAGCTTCTCTTCACTACTGATTTTCTACACACTCAGTTCTGCCACTGATCTTCAGTGTAATTCTGACTGCTTTCACTTCCCTGCTTTTGCATCTGTAATAGGGAGAAAGGGAGGGAGGAGGAGAGTCTCATTCTCTTCAAATGTGTTTTCTGAAATAGAATTTTCAGTCCCAAGAGCTGTTAAGTTTTTGAGGAAAAATAATGAGCAGTAACAACGGGAAGCAGCCAGGCAAAATTTCCTGAGCTGCTTGAAAGCCTTGCAGAATATGCAAGATCTTGGGGAATTAGTTCTTGTAATTTAATTTCCATGCTTTTCCATGCTTTAGTTTTACCAAACTAAATGTTTAGTAAGCATTTATTTTCAATGGCATCTTTCAAAAGGTGGTAATCCATGCTGGGTTCATGCTAAAGATATTTAGGTCTTCTCTGGTAATAAAGAAACATCTTGACCCCAGCCACTGGGAAATTAATAAACAAAAAGTTAGAGATGTTTCCCACTTTTTGCCTGATGAGGAGCAAATGAAAGCTAATTATTCAACAGTAATCATGAAGTTTATAATTTTGATACAATCTTGTTTATTGATGGGTACAAGCTATATCCTGTTTGCCTAAACTCTAAGACCCAAGGCACAGGGAGTTGTTTCTTTCCTCAGTGTTCCAGGTCTTTTGCAGCTATTCCTGTCTTCAGATAGCTTCCCAAGACTTTTTCTCAAAGAGGCAGAGAACAGAGTATATCTGCCCTAGCACAGACATCTAAAAATTAGGCATCTTGCTCCAACCCAGTTGCCTAGGGCTTTTTTCAGTCAGTGAAGAGAAACACTCATCTTTAGAGTGTAATCCACCTCAGCCTGATATAAGCACTTCAGCTGAGCAAGGTGGCAGTACTTAAGTCTCTCTGTAGATTGTGAAAAAAGGTCATGGCCACTAGTTTAGATATGGATGTGTAAAGTTAGAAGTGAATCCCACCACAGCTCTTAGTCAGGCTATTTCTGGAGCTTTCTTCTCTGCGCATTACATGGTTTAGAAAGTGATAACTTCAGAATCCAAGCTTTCAAGTTCTTCTCATATTAAAAAGCTAACTTTGTTGATAATGCCTGTCAATGTTGTTGTCAATGAGTGTCATCTTGAGAATCATTAATAAAAATTTGTAAAAGTATAAATCCCTTAAATATCTTTGAGAAGGTGCTTTTATAACATTCCTTTGCTTTGATTTTTCTTCCACTGTTGTCTTCCCTTTGGGCATTACCTTACCCATCTTAACAGCTCTTGCAGTGATACACAGCCTTTCTGTTACAGTAATTAGTCATACTTTGCTACTAGATTAGACGTGCTGCTCTAAAATGTTGCTTATCTCATTCTATAAAGGTATCCTGCTAATCCCATATGATCAACCTTTGACAAGGAAATAATGATTTTTTTTTTTTCTCCATGTTTCCAAGGATACTGCCCTGCTGAACAGTGCAGTAAATTTTTGCATGCTTTTGAAATTCCCAGGAAGTATCACTTAACTGGTGTTCCTCTTAGTTTTGTACAGTATTATCATTGTATCTGTGATGATTAAAAGAGAAATTCATGGTAAGGTAGAGAGCAGCAATGGTAACTTACAAGGCCATTAAGAAGGTGTGGTGGGTTGACCCCAGTCAGCAGCTAAGCACCACCCAGCTACTCATGTGCTCTGTCCCCAGTGGGGCACAGGGGAGGATAGGAAGAGTAAAAGTGAGAAAACCTCAACACCTCCCCCTTCCCCCCCAAACCTCCAACTATCTCAAAGTGAGACAGTTTAATACATGAAGGAAAGCACAACCAACAACAGAACCCCAAACAAACAAAAACAATTGACACAAAGGCAATCATTGACCACCTCCCACAAGTAGACTGATGCCCAGCAACCCTCTGGGCAATGTCTCTCTTTCTAAAAGTGACTCATGCCCTCAGTTTTGATTGCTAAGCATGATTTTATATGGCATGAAATATTCCTTTGGCCAGTTTGGGCCAGTTGCCTTTGTTGTATACCATCCTAACTTCTTGCACACCCCCAACCTATTCACTGGGAGGGTAGAGTAAGAATGTCTAGATGCTGTGGAAGGAATGCTCACCAATAACCAAAATGCCAGTGTGTTATCTATGTTTTTAGTCACAAATCAAAAACATCACAAGATCCAAACAAGCACCATACAAGCTCCTATGAACAAAATCCATCCATTCTAGCCAGACCCAGTGCAATCTCCATTCCATATTCCATATCATTTTGTCATGCTCAGCTCTTACACTATTCAATACATCGCCATTAAGCACCACCCTCCTTCCTGTCATGTGATATATATATACACAGATGTAATTTCCTTAGTCTATGGGCTAACCCTGTAAAATGTTCATAAAATATCCACTGAGTTTGTTTAATCCATGACTTGGACTTTGTGTGTTATGATAATTAGGACAGGCAAGATGTCATCCTATGTTAAATTATTGACTCAGGTGAAGGCACTGCTGTACTTGCCTGGCTTCTTGTGAAGCTCATTCTATCCTGGTTCAGGTGAAGTACTTGAGGTAGTACTTCCTATTATGTGCAACCCAAATTACATGTTATTTCTCCCCCACGGTTTAATCTCCCTGGGGTACACAGTACACTTCCCCATCCCTACCAACAGTAGGGAGTGAAATCTTTGAGTGAAATGCCCTATACTCCTAGCTCCAAAACCCTAGAGGCTGACCTTCAGTCTCTCCAGGTGCTTTCTGCCAGAGGCTCCATTTAAGGTCATACTCACCAGCAGCAGCAGAGAAAACATTTCTACTGCATGAATTATCTGCTGTTCGAGCTGTTCAACAGCTTGTTGTTGCTCAGGACCTCAGTAAAAATAGTTCTTTTGGGCCACTCAACAGAGAGGGCTCACAAGGTGACTATGACCTGGAATACGAATTCTCCAGAATCCCACAATGCCTAGGAAAGTTTGTGTTTCCTTTTTGCTAATCAGTGAGGACATTACTACTATCTTATTGATCGTATCTTTTGGGATGTGATGATGCCCATCTTGCCATTTTATTCCCCATAACTCTTTCATGCAAGTCCTTTGATCTTGCTTAGTTTTATGGCAGAATCATCTTTTGGAAAAACCTGAATTTTCCTTTCCTCTTTCTCAAATAACTCCTCTGCTGTGTTGCCCCACTCAGTTATGAGTTTCCAAGCACACAAGCTCTTCTTTAAGTATGAGAAAGAAACAGTAGTCCTCAGTCAAGTTGCAAATACAGCTATCTGGACAAAGCTTCAGTATAAAAGGATCACCAGTGAGTGGCTTTTCTGAGATCTGGAAAGATGAACCACTAAACTAATTTCAGCTACTGAGAAAATTCCCAGGAGTTGTCCACAGTTAACTCACTATATAACAAAAATAAATAAAGCATTCCAAGAAGGCTAGAGAGTGAGGGCTCCAGATCAGCTAACAGTGGCTGGTATAACGAGAAATAGTCTTTGCTGCTAAAAACTTCACCTCCTCTCTATTTTTCTTGTTGTTGCAAATACATTCTTATTTTTCAAACTGAATTGATCATTTTTTTTCCCAAATCATTCAGTAATACCTCAAATCACATTAAAACCCCTTTCCTTTTCACATGCAGAGCTGTATGTTTAAGGTCGTTGTAAGCAGATTTCCATACCTTTGCTTGTTCCTGGTTCCTGCCTATAAGAAATGTTTTATGCCAAATTCCATGGGTTCTCAGAAAGCCTTCAGCCTTCCTCCACTGAATTTACTCCACTACAAATTCATTATCTAGCTGAACATTTATCTGTTGACCCATTCTCAGGTTACCTGTAACAGCTTGACTGCTCCAGAAACATCTGAGCATAAGTTTGGAAGGAAACCTCTTCCTTTTAATACCTTGTTTTGCCCTGGCCATGCTTGGTGGCTGACTTCAGGTCTCAGACCAGGGCACTGCAGACAGGGTTGAGAATTTCAATGCTAACTCTGCAGACCAATTTCTATTGCCTCATCAAAAATAATTCACTTGGATTAGTGCTGGAAGTCTCTTTCCCTTTTCTCCTTTATTCTGTACATCTATATCCAAACGGCATTTTGCTATAGCCATGATGAATGTTGAAAAAACAGCCTTTATGGTCTAATATCAGCTAGAAGGTATTATCTTTGTCTTGCCTATCAATAGTTTATGATTCAAACAACTGATGAAAATATGGGCTAGGATAAACCCCATTTGAAATGTCTGCTAAGTATGAATGTGAAACGTTGTAACAACAAGTTACAAGAAAATTGTTTTACCAGTTGTGCACCCAAACGTTGTTTCCCTTAGAACATATTTTCTATGCATATTTCTGAATTGCTCTTAGTTAATCTAAAAATTGAATTAAAATTAAATAAAATGCATATATTCTGAATCTTCAATCGCTAACCTAGTTGTCCCTTAAAAGAAGAAAATCAGATTGAGGTCATGTGACATATTAGCAGTATTTCATTTCCATGTATACCTAAACTAGGAGCTTGTAATCCTCCACAGTTTTTCAAATATATGGCATATCAGAACATATTCAAATATATTCTAAAGTAGTTCTCAGATTACTGCATGAATACTAACCCATGATTTACGAGTAGATTTCATCTCAAACCATTGACATGAACACATATATTAGATCTAAATAGTCAACACTCCCACCAGCACTGTGCTTATAGTGCATTCCCTTTTCCATGTTAAAATTAATTTTGTTAAAGAATGGACTGTCACTTACCTTTGTGAAGATTCAAGCAAAGAAAGTGTTGAATACTCCAGCACTATCTGCAGTTTATCTTCCGGTTTTTACTAAATTCCTTTACTCTTCTTACTTCTGACATTTTAACAGAAATTTTCTTTGACATATCCAACTGAAATATACTTTCCATAACAATCTTCCTGAATTTATTAATCTATATTTCTGTTATTCCTTTATGGCATTCCTCAGGCACTTATCATTTTTTCCAAATCCCGTATAATTCCTTTTTCTTTTTCAGATATTTGAAGCCTTCCTGATTTAGGCAACATAGCATTCCTCTCTGCTCACTGTATCTGAACTCTTTAAAGCAGTTCTGTCATTATATAAATGACGAAAGCTACCATTCACTTGAACATCTTAATCCCTTACATTATCTTCACAGGAGGTTTCATTCTCAGCTCCCAATTCTTTCTGTGCAATAACAAAAGCTGTTATTTCATTATTACTTTCATCCTCAAATTATTTCCCACCTTTGAGTTTTCAATCAATTTCTTCCTGTCAGTTAGAGTTGAAATACTGTTTTCCTAGTGAAACCAAAGTCCTACCTTCCTGAAACCAAAAAGTTTTTCCACAACACTTGTATTCTGATCACATGGTTTGTCTGTACCCTGACACATGGAATCCTTATAATTAAAAATTTATATGGATAGTAAAAATCTACCTTATTATCTGACCTGTGGATAGTTCTGATGGTAGCTCAAAGACTCCTTCATCTGTCTCCTCTTCCAATTTTCTGCTTCATGTAAGATCCCGAGCATGAAACAGTGTGTTCTTTCCCCTTTTGATCTTCACCCACTGATAGTGTACAAGCCTCTTTCCTATCTTTTCCTCTTCTTTATTTGTTGCTATTCTGTTGTATTACAAAGACCGAATAAAGTTTTTTTTATTAAAAACCAGAAAATTCAGGCAAAAGGATTTATTAATTTTCTCTCAGAAACTCTTCTACTCTTAGCCTTCCTCAAAGCTTTATATGATGTTCATGGAACACCTTGAAAACCTACCCTGTTTCTGCATAAGAAGAGAAAATAAACCATTATGCATTCCCTGCCAGGAAAGACAGGAAAAAAAAAGGTTTTCTCATGTATTTCAAATTCTAGACAGATGGAATCAATAGAAATACTAGGCTCAAAGGGACTTCTGCAGGCCATCTGTCCAACCTTTTGCTCAAAGCAGAACAAAGTTCAGAGCTATGCTAGGTTGCTCAGGACCTTGTTCTGTCAAGCTTTCAATATCTCCACAGATGGAAATGAAGAATTCAGTAAAGTGACTTCGCGTATGTTTTCATGTAATTCCATAATTGGTTTTGAACAGATATCCTATGTATATTTGATGTTTTTATTTCCTACTGAAGCCAACAGGTGGGAGAACACCTGACATTTTTGGTTATCTAGTTGTCTAAAATCTGCTCTAATGACATAAACTTGTTATGAGGAAGGGCAGGCAGAGAAAGTCATGAGGAGACTGACATCTAGCCTTGGTTTATGATGAACACTTATCTTATCAGCCTACTGTTAATAAACTCACTAAAACAATAAAGAGCAAGATTTAATTTTAACTTGGTTTACTGGCCTGCTTTAGCAATGGCTAAAGGTGATAGCTTGGAAAAATATTAATCAGAGTCAGTTATTTAAAGTCAGACCTATTTTTTGGCAGTTTCTGAAGGAAAGTTCAACTACAAGCCATCAACCATGAAGATTCTTAGCTACCTCCTGGTTTACCGAAGGTTCTTGCTCATAGTCCTCACCCCACTGCTTTTACTTCCACTTCCACTTATCATCAAAACCAAAGTAAGTGACCTGCTTTGAGAGTTAAAATTATTCTGTGCCTGTTTGTCAAGCCTGAAACTCCCAGATCTTTTCAGAATCATAGAATCACAGAATGGTTTGGGTTGGAAGGGACCTTGAATGACTTCACGATGTATGCATTCTGGATTTTCTTTTTTTAATTTTGTTTTTGTTTGGGTTGTGGTATTTTTTGTTGTTTGGGGTTTTTTTTTGTCAACTCAGAGTTATTTGCATAGAAAGGTAGAGAAGACAACAGCTTTAATGTAAGAGTCTGTACTGGTTGCATGAAGTTCTGAATTATGTATTTGTTTGCTTTTTCAGGAAAAGTTTTTCTCATTTAACATCACCTAGACTACCTTGAAAATTCTGTCCCTACTACTACATTTTAGCCACTTTTAAACAGCTCTGTATGGTAGAAAATGGAGATGAATTGTCAGGAAGACAGCTGCAATTACCTTTTCATTTGATGATGGATTTTGTTAAGTTCACCATATATTGTGTTGTCTGATAGCAAATGACTGGAATCTATGATCTGAGAAATTCCCTGTGGTTCCTAAATAGAGCAAAGGTTATGGTAGCACACCTTAGTTTTATTTGAGTTTGAAACAAATTCTTCTGGCATTCAAAAACTCTTGTGACAACTCCAGGTTGATGAGGCAGCTATCTAAAAAAATTATTAGTGATAGTATTTGGTACAGCTGTGATGTCAACAGAATGAAATGGAATTCTCCTACGACATATTATCACATATGCATTATACATATAATGTGTAACAATACATGAAAGTCCAGTTCAGAAGTCCTTGCATCACATATAGATAGTGGTTACAGAGCAACACGCTTCGCACTCTCACATCACAGTTGCAATATTTCAGTTTCCTCTCTGAGAGGAAATTCTTGAGAAATTCTTGATGTGGTAGGAAAGGGAGATGAACATATGCTAGGTGATAAATGAATTGACACTATCAAATTGTTTGACACATAATGCAAGCTTCCACCTAAAAATAAACACTAGCCATAGCTGACTGACTTGGATTGTTGTTTTCCAGTCAGAGGTTCCCAGAGCTGTTTCTTTAAGCTGTTCCTTTCCCAGTGCAAAACACCTCTGCTGCTGTTGAGTATTTTCATGCCCTAACCAGTGGCATTAAAAGATCTAAATCATTTTCCTCAAGAGCTGAAATATAAATCAAAACTACACAAAAGAGGTTTCTAGGATTCTAGAAGAAACTAAGCTTACATCATCTCATTACATTTGGCTGTGACTGCATTTTAGAGGCACTGAAAAACTCCCGTTTTCCAGGAGTCTAAATTAAAGATACTCATTAACATTACAAGTCTTAGAAACAACAGCTGTGTTTCTTGTCAGTCTTGCACAATACTTTTTATACTAGATTATATCCTTGCCTTATTTATGCTGATGACAAAACTTCATTGATTACAGGAGAGAAAAATTTACCTATTATTGACTGTAAGTACTCCTAGAAGCTTAAAGGTTTGCTTGCAGATGCAGAATATTAGTGATTTATGTTAATTCATGGATTGAGAGTGCTTCAGAATGACCTGTATGATTAATTGTGCTTGAAGGAAAAGGCAGCTGACATTTTTCCACCTTTCAAAAGTACTAGAATTTATGTAACTTTACTATTTCTTAGGAAAAAAATTTTTTAACTATTTTACAGACTATGTTTCATATCTTGGCAGGATTATCAATAGCAGACAATAAGTACCCTAAATTCAGATCCCTTGACTCATACTTGTTCCAGGTCAGGGGAATCACTTTACTGACAGTTGAACTTCTTGCAATTGTGATTTTTTTTCCTGGATGATCCAGTCATGTTTTTGTTGGTGTCTTTTGTATTTTAGGAAGCAGAATGTGCATACACATTGTTCATAGTTGCCATCTTTTGGCTCACAGAAGCTTTGCCGCTGGCTGTTTCAGCTTTGCTCCCTGCCTTTATGTTCCCATTGTTTGGTATAATGCCATCCAAAGAGGTAACCCTTTTTATCTTTCTCTATCATATTATGAATTTCAATGAAAGCAAGCCCCAAGATTCCAAAGAAAGAACTGCGTAATGTTGAAACCTGATAGGCTAATCCATGGATTTGCTGAGTGCCAATCACAGTAAGTCTGTCTCAAGGCTTGCTTACACGCTTGTCCTCAGGACTTGTTCATATTTCTGTAATAATTTTTTTTCTAGATTATGATACTGTGCTTAGATGCCAGTTGATAGGAAAGTGCTAGATATAAAAGACCCTTAATGTTACATAAGTGAGATGACACAGTAAAGATCCCATGGGCAAAATGCTGAGTGTACATCTTCTTGTCAGAGAGGACACTACAGATTATCATACTCTAACTCTATGTTTAAAGTTGCTCTGTTAGCTGTTAGATTGACTAAGTTAATAAAAGCAGCATTTCATTGGTAATTTAGTTCATATGTGAGATGTGACTGATGATCTTAGGTTGTCCATATTGTAAGCCTTATTTTTCATCTTGTTTTAACACTATGCACTTCAGTGAAGTTACTCTTGCATCATTTCATTAAAGGAAATTAGCAGTCGCAATGAGATTAACAGTCTAAATTTATGCCAAAAACAGTTCTTGATATTTACTTCAATACATATTCTTTTCAATTATATACTCTCACTAATTTTTTTTCCATTAAACTGGTGATATCAAATACTAATAGAGGCACTATTTAGTTAACAAAATACCTTTGGTTTTTATTTTAGGTGGCATCTACTTATTTTAAAGACTTTCATCTGCTGCTGATTGGAGTAATTTGTTTGGCAACGTCAATAGAAAAATGGAATTTCCACAAAAGGGTGGCTTTAAGAATGGTGATGCTGGTGGGTGTCAACCCTGCATGGTATGTGCTAAACAATGTCTTGAAGGACAACAATACTTGTGGAAAGCTATGTAGTCGAGAAATAATTACCTACTGCTTTTTCTGTAGTAGAAATCCAGCCTTTCTTTTCAACTGAAACAAATCAGACATTTGAATTGATATGAGTGATTTGTAGGTGACACATTATTATTATTTTGCTAAAATTTGAATTGAAAGTTCCCTGCAGTGATTCTGCTATATAATAAGAATCCTTCTGAACAAAACAGCTGATGAATTTGTGAATAATGTAAGGGTCCTGTTTCTTAATGGTGGTTAGTACATTACATATCTGATGCCTAGAATTTAAAATTTCTGCTATTCTTATGATTAATTTTTTTTTCAATACTGTTTTCAAAATTCTGGACACTTCCCAAAAACACAAGAAGTGTTCAAATAAATAGTGAGGAAAAAAAGTGATAAAACTAAAGATGTGTTGGGGAAGGAAAAACACATTAAGAACAACGTCTTTATTTATGTTTTATTTCTTTGTTTACCAATGATGAAAATATCAGAGGAATAGGAACTTCCCCAGCTGGATGAGGTGATGAGGGAAATGAAATTATGCACTCTCTACTTACTCACTGTCAGCATACATCTTGTGAAGTGAAATCTCTTTTCTTTGCTTGCTTTACAAGCTTGCAGAAAAGCTTCAGGCCCACAGAGTAATCTTTCAGCCTACCAGTAAGGCTGCATATAAGATCTGTAGAGTGAGTCTGGCTTCCAAGAATATATGATGCTTATAACTCCTTGTCAGGAAGCAAACAGTAACAGGATGCAAAAATTTAGAAAAATAGAAACCCCTAGCTCTAGGGTTAGGTTTAAAAAATTAGATATGTCTTAGGAGATCTAACTAATAACACCTTATGGAAATACTGAACTATTTCTATTTCCCAGTGTTTCATCTGTTCTAATTTTAAATATCACATGTATTTTGATTTTTTGCATCTTTTGATAGCTGGTAGCTTTCTTTTTTGACAAAATGTTCCCTATGTTCGTGTTCAACTTCCTCTCATTGTCTTTAGCTATATTATTGAGCTATGTGCTTTTAGTTATTTCAGCTTCTCTTTTTTTTGATCACTCCTAAATCTTCATCTTTTGGCTGAAATCTTGAAAGAGAAAACGCAAGTGGATGGCATGCTGTACTAAGCTGAATATTGCTGGAGCTCTTGCTGTGGACACAGAAACCCACAGCCAGCTGCTGAGGCTACCTAGAGCAACTCCCCAGACAGATTTGTAACCCTGTGGAAGCAGTATCCTTCGTAGCTATCTCAGCTCTATCGTGTTTCCTGATCATGACAAAAGGATAATAAGATTATGATAAGATGATCTGGGAAGGAGAGGATCCACCCACTTCTCAGCATCTTCTTCTCGTTTGCTGTGCCCACTGCAAAGTGATGCATGTTGTTCTCTGAGCATAGCCCTCCTCCTCCTCTGCTAGCAGGAGTTCCCAGCCAGCCTCTGCACATTGAAGCCTCATCCAGTCAAAGGTAGAGATATCATTGCAGGAGGTTTCTGCATTAGAGGACATGGGGGTTGAAGCAGTGGAAGTAGAATAGCAGGAGTTTTCTGAATTCTGCAATCTGCACTCTTCTGGAGAAACTGGCTTCTATCAGAAATAACATGGCCATGAAAAAAATTCTTCATGGGGAAGGTTGTAAAGCATTGGAACAGGCTGCCCAGGGAAGTGGTGGAGTCACTATCACTGGAGGTATTTAAAATATGTGTAGAAGTGGTGCTCAGTGACATGGTTTAATGATGTCCTGGCAGTGTTAGGTTTACACTTGGACTCGATGATCTTAAGGGTCTTTTCCAAACTAAATGATTCTTTGAATTGAAACTCTATCCTATGATTCCAAGAGTTGCTAAAGGCACCACATCATTTGAACTATGTGGCCTGGTCTGCAGACTGGCAAGGATAGGTGAATAGATCTATGCAATGTGCAAGGACTAGAATGAGTAATAAAACATTGATTATCCATTACATAGCAAAGAGTGACTGTAGCATTGAATATAAATGAAGTTATCATAAAATTTTCCACGCAGAACAATTTTTAACAATGCCACAGGGAGAATAATGCAGAAAAACTGGAGCTGAACAGGTTAGGATATATTTTATTAGTTTTCAAATAAATTTTAAAGTCAGTCATTAGAGTACACCCCACTGTACTAATTCTTTGCCTGACCATCAGTCCATCAAATGCTGGGAAAGTATGATGAACAATTTTGAAACACATTAGTGAATGTCTTAATTTGCTTTGCTTTTAAATTTTCTTGCAAGTTGTACTAAAATTATATTTCTCTGCAGTATGAAAATTCATATTCAGCGTGCATGACCAGCATATTCTGCATAAAAATTTCTTCTGAAAATACAATTCTGACCAGCATATTCTGCATAAAAATTTCTTCTGAAAATACAATTCTTCCTCAACTTTCTTCTGAGGACCTAATAAAAAACTACAGAAAGTTAATAAGTTGTATGCTATTGGTCACAATTTGTGTTGAATAGGGTCCACTGCTTGCGGGTCTGGAGATATTTCATCATTGTTCAGTTAAAAGTGCACAGAGAAAAGACAAGGTCCCCCTACTGAGAAAAAATCAAGTTTGAAATGTTGTTGCTATTAGCTGAAATGAAAGGCTATAGAAGGCATTTTGAATGGTATTTTTGCATCATAAAATATTGCTTACATTATCTTTTTATAAAATCTGGGGTTTGTGTGCTGAGTAGTCCGTATAGGTTTTGTGAAGCTTTTGATTAAGGTTAGGCAAAGGACTTTAAAATTGCATGAATGACTTCTCAGAAAATACCGCAACACCACAGCCCCCCCACTCAGAGCTGTCTTCTTGCTGTGGTGATGCATGGCAGGTGTTTAATGACACTGCCAACACATTGGGACAGGAAGTCAAGAGGACTACTCTCATAACTCCAAGAGATGCATTAAAAATGATGATGTAGCTTGCATTCTAATTTACTGTCCAACTTCAGCAGATATGACGTGGAATACTTCATTTTTTTACTGTAAAACCAGAATTACTCCAGTCACTGGTGCATTGCATCAGTGCAATCAGGAATTGAACAGATGTAATTCCTGTCTGTAGCGGACTTAGTATAAGCTATGCCAAAACTGGACTAAGGCGTTATAATGACCTTTACTTTCCCAATTAATATAAAATATAATGGTTATTGAAGCACCAATAATACCTACACCTGTCTTGGGGCTCTGATTAAGAACTAAGTTAAGTACCACTTACATAATTGTTAATATTTCTTCATGTAATACTTGGACTTCTATCTAGAGGATTTACAGCCTAAGTGATAAGTCCAGGGTTTTGACCTAGCTTGTACAATACGAGATTAATAGCATTACTATAGCCATTTTAATTTTCATTTGAACTTGTGGCATGCACAGCACTCTTTCTTCAAAAATAATTCAAATACAGTATAATTCTGTAAATAAACATTATTGTTTATTTGTTTATTTGTTTAATTGGTATTATATTTGACCATTTAACTCTAAAATACAATAATTTCAGTGGTTTTGATCAAGACAATTTTAATTCCTAAACTTCCTCAGAGGTCAGTTAGCTACAAGCTTTAAATTTTCAGTGTATCCTATATTCAAGATTTCTGTTGAAAAAGTTTTCAATTTATATTAAATAGAGTGGGGATGGGAGGTGTTCCTGTAGCAGTCACAGACTCTTCTCTCCTGTTGCAGGCTTACTCTGGGTTTCATGGTTAGCTGCGCTTTCTTGTCAATGTGGCTCAGCAACACCTCTGCTGCTGCCATGGTGATGCCAATTGTAGAGGCTGTAGCTCAGCAGATCACCAGAGCTGAAGCAGAAGCTGATGTGCTGGAGATGTCTTGTTCTAATGGCTTCATCAACCCGGCACTGGAGCTGGATGGTAGGCACGCCGTGCAATTTTTGTCTTTCCCCACCTTCGTTCTGCAGTGGAGTAAACACCACATAAAGTTGAATGGCTGGGGAAGTACTAGCATTATTACACACTTCATTGTGAGAATTCTCTTGCGTTACTGTGCATGAGGTCCCTCATGTTCACAAAGGTTAATTTAAACAGGTCTAGAATATGGCCATTGTATGAGAGGAAGGGAGAAGAGAAAAGGTTGGCTTGTTCAGCCTTGTAAAATGTCTGAAAAGAAATATGACTACAGGCTATAAATACACCTGGGGTTAAATGTTAGCAAGAGAAGAGGGCTCTTTAAACTGTAGGGTAATGTTGGGAAAACAAGTGAATCTAAACTGGTTACATACACAGTTGGATTGTAAATTAGAAAGAGTTCTCCACATATTAGAGGATTCAGGCTCTGGGGAATAGGAATCATGAAGGAGTAGGGCACAACTCAGCTGTTTTTAAGTTTGGCAATTGTAAATGTAGTCATGGGATGCTGTGAAGTGCTTGCATGGAATGGGACATACTAGTGGAGTCTTTCTAGTTTTGCTGCATTAAATATTTCTCTGTCGTTGCATCAATGTCTTACAGAAAATAGAGAATGTGAAAGCAGTGACTGGAAAGAGAAAGAAAAACAAGTTAATGGGTAACAGTTACTCCCTTACTGAATTCTGTTCTAAGAATTCATCTAAAGGGAATATCTGTTTATTGCAATACATGCTTTTGTTTTTCCAGACATGACAATGACGTGGGTAGTACTGTGTGCACAATTGAAAAGGAAAATGAAAAAGAAAAGGAACAGGTACTTAAAGTGTCTTTTTATTATACAGCTAACATGTGTAACTTAGTTTTAACCTAATTCTCACTTCTATGTGACACCTAACTTGGCACAGCTAGCAATGAAGCTAGTTCCATACGAATAAGAGATATATGTGTAAATACACATATACATACCGTATACTTGTGTAGTTATTTCATTAGTGGTTTTGTGCTGCCACTGTATTTTACATAAGTTAAACCAACCACACCAGAGCACAAACTCTATATATCAGATGTATAAAGTCATCAGTATATATAAAGGTAGTTGTTGTGTACAGACTGAGACAGCTCAGGGAAAGGAGTTCAGGGTTTGCTTCTCCCTCCTTTTCCTTTACATAAATAATTGTAGTACCACTGTAAAAACAAACCAAAACACACTATAAACAGTTATATTTCCAGAAAATTGGCTCTTCTGGAACATCCTTGAGTCCTGTTTTTGTGCTTGATTATGAGCCCTTCTTATATATTAATTGGTGTATATTCTTTCTAAGCAGAACCCACCACCTGTTGAAACAGGGAGAAAAAGCAAAGAGGACAAATACAGTGGGATTTTCAAAGTGATGTGCTTATGTGTTGCTTATTCTGCTACCATTGGAGGGCTGACCACAATCACAGGAACTTCAACTAATCTGATTTTTTCTGAGCACTTCAATACGTAAGAGACTATATTAAATTATTTATATTCTTAATAATAGAAGCTCTCACATGGCTGCCCTAAAATGTATCAGAAACCTTACACTTTGATCTCATATTATTTGATTTTATTACTTTATTTTTATTTGTTTGGTTAAAGAGATAAAATGAAATTGCATGGTTACAAACCATGATGATCATCCAACACATGCCAAAAGATGACCATTCTTTGGTTAAGTTGTACTTTGCTCTTTAAATAGATGCATGGTAAATATAGGCTTATCTAAGAGGAAGACACTACTTAGCATGAATATGACAGACACTATCTGGCCTTAAAGCTCTGTTATTCATTTCTAAGTACAGCAGGAGCTACATTTGCATCTGCTTAGCAAAGAGCATTAGAAGACTTTCAGGAGGCTATGCTTAGTGCATTGTTGAAATGAGGAATTTAGGTCCATTAATCAAAGAAAATGCAAATAATTTTAAACCAGTCTCAAACTTTGCATTCAGTGGAACACTTGTTTTGTGGTTATTAAAAGTGTTATTTAATATTCCTTTTCTTTTCTAAGAATAACTACTTTGCAAAGAAAATTGGCAGATTTCATCCCAAAGCTTTTGAAAAACCAATAGTTCTTGGTGAACTTTTTTTCTTCCACAAGCTACTCATTGCCAGAAATATTTCTACTCTAATTTTAAAATAGAAAAAAATAAAGCACAATCTTTTTAGTACCCTCTATCCACCATTCTGTACTGCATATGGCAAAATGGTGAATGACCAGTTAATGATAGATTTTCTTCCAACCTGTGTTCCATGAATGGATGAAATTTGGCTTCAGCATGCTGCTAAAGAGAATTGAAGTGGTACAGTCTGTAAATGAGCCTGCGATAAGAGAATGGCCAACGATAGAGACAGTATGGAAACTATAAGAGTGCCTGTTATTGGGGCCAAAAACCTACACAGAGGTGACTATGGCCTTATAAGCCCTTCAGACTTAAATGTTTAGACATATAAGCATTTCTGGTTCAAGGAGGCTTCACTCTCAGGAGCCTAGAAAAATCCAAGACTCATTAGTAGGGTAAGAACTGTTCAGTTTCCCCAAGTTGTAGGAATCTTGAAGAAAAGTGGCTTGCAGATGTTTTCTCAGTTTGTCTTATCTGATAATAATCTCTTCAAGAATGCATAAACAGTTTGTTGTTCTCTCCATGGGTCTTTACCTTCTGCTAGGAGTGTGGGCCGTGCATGGAGCACTACATGTGCTGTCCAATTTTATACCCTACTAGGATTTTGTTTACTCTTTACACAACCACTGAGCCTAATCCTTAATTTAACCTGAATCCACCACCTAACTGTGCAAATATTTTTTAAGTGTCTTGCTCCCCTTCTCCTCAGGAGCCTCATTTGTATTTGTGCCCTAAATGAGTCGGGAATTGACATGTGAGCATGACTGGGACACATTTGCAGTGTACCTTCATGTATCATAAGCATCTGTTGTGGAATAACTCAGCAAAAGAGCTGTACATACAGCATATCCCTGAGTTTCCCACTCGGTAACACAAGGCTTCAACATGACACTGTGAAATTCCATATTCCTTCTATCTTCCCAGTTTGTGTTTACTGTTCTCTACTTCCCTCCTTCTCATTTGTCACATGAAGAGGAAACCAGTATTTCTGTGTTAGCATTGAAGCCTGGGAATTCTCAGTCTGCTGTTGACTTAGGACATGCCATTACGCTGTCTTGCACAAGGGAGAACCAAACAGTGGAAATGTTGCTGCATTGCTACACATCCCTGCCAGCAAGCCCAACTTCTGTAAGGGCTCCTTTTCAAGACTGATATGTTACTGATTCTCTCAGGGTCACTCTATTCATTCTCTATTTGTACATAAAGAGACGCTACAATACAGCATCTAGAATATATACAACTGGGGGGAAAAAAAAAGAGAGAGAGAAAAAAGGGGGAAAAACCCCTATTGGCTAACATACCAAGAAGTGTGTAACCAGCTAGTAGGCTAAGCGTTAGTCAGATCACCATTGCCCATAAGACACCTAGAAGCCTTTACTGGTCAGGGAGGTATCAGTGAGGGTGATTCGTTCGTCCGCACTGCTGTCTGGAACAGATCCTCTGTGATGCTAGACCCCTTCTTCTGACTTCATATGTTTTTTCCTTTCAGATTTTATCCCTTTCTGTATCGGTGTTTTTCCTCTTGAATCCTGTAGGTTGCTGCAGAGCCCCATGTCAGTTATCTTACATCTGCGTTTTTACCTTTCTAATCTTACACAGCTCAGCTGTAAAGACTTTCTCACAGCTCTTTCCCACACAAAGAACTTTCTTCAGCACTGCAAGCCAAGGTTCACAGCTGGGCTATGTTAGAGCAGGGCCATGGATCCTAATGAGCACAGGCAGCTGCACCCCAGGGTTAGGGGAAGGCAGTGGAGAGATTAGAGAAAGGATTACAAGACAACACAGTGTTAGGGAGAAAATAGAGTTTTCCTAGGCTTGAGGAAGAGTAAATCATACAATGAAACCTTTGGTTCTCCAGTCAGGCTCACCGTCAGGTTACTTATTTCCTGAAATCTATTCTAGTAACTGACTTTGACCTTCCAACATGAAGAATCAAACTTCACCAACATTACATTATTTTCAACCTAAGCAATTTTATAATAGTCATAAACCAAAAAAAATCTTACCTGGATTTCTTCTATGAACCAAATTTGTTAGCATTTGTAGTGTTTGCCTGGAAAGAGTTTATTGTTACTGCCACTGAATCACTGTAAAATGAGGATTATTAAAATCAATCACACTTTTTCATTTTCCAAAGGAAATAGGTCTAGGAAATAAACAGCTCAGTGCGTCCTGTCCAGCCTTGCCTCAGACATGACCTGCAGTACCTAATCCAATAATAACAGATAATCCAACCAGCACCATATAATAGATCACTTTTAAAATAATTTAAATTGATCATTCAGTCTGAAGAATATTTGCTCTGGAGATGAAGAATAGCTAACTTTAATATTAAGATTATTAGAAATACTTACATATATATTCAGCTCTACATAAAATTACTGTGAAACCTGACCACAATAAATTAACAATTTATAACGGAATTGATACTTTAGTGTAAAGTTTTCGAGAGCTTGTTTTGTTCTTCAGTAAGGAATTGTCACACAATTCAGGAAAGGTCATCAAGTAATGAAATGCTAAGTCATTGCTATGCTGATGTCAGTTTTTTCCTATCTTGGAATTCGTACATTCAAAAATTGATGTGACTAATCCTGCAGTAAAAGCTAAATAGCCACATACCTTTTCCTGTTCCAGTTTCACTGTCTCATCACTATGTACAGTTGCAATTTAGAGCATGACCTCCAGAAGCTGATAGGAGTTTTGGTTCAGTCCCTGCTGGCACTTTAATTGCAATGTATGTAAGCATCATAATAAATAGAGATCAACCCTAAAATCTGCACAATACTTGAGAATGCATTTAGGATACTAAACATTTACTGTCTCAAAGACTTAAGTGACCATCAGAATTCCTTTTCTCCTAGCAAGGCCTGAAACACAAAACTTTGGCTAATAATTGGAAATAGTCATTACAGCATCTGTCTGGATACTGGGATTTCCCTTCCATCTGATTTTTGCATCAAGAAGGAAGGCTGTTCAAGTAGACTAGAATTTTATCACCTTTTGCATTTAAAGCTCTCTCAGTAAAGCTGGAGGAGCTCAGAGGAAGAATAACTTGTGTTCATAAACTAAACTGGAAAACAGAATTCATTTACTTGGCCTTTTTGCCTATCTGAAATCCATCTCAGTCCACAGTAAATTCATTCCGAAAGCCAAGGTACATTTGTCCTTTTCTTTATTAAAGAAAAGGAGAGCACATGTCAGGGAGAGCTCCAATTAAATGGTTCACATCCGTAAACCATAGATTAAGACAGCCTCAAAGAGATAAGGTGACTGGAGAGACAATCCACCTAACAAATGATCATTCTTGCCTTTACTGGAAATTAACAATAACTACTTAGACTTTAATTCTGAATCCCTTAAAAAGATACAAGTCTCAATGTTGTCCCTGCTGTTGTCGTCTAAGTTCATTGGACCTTGCTCATTTGAGTGTATTTTCTTGTGCTAAGGTTTTCTCTCAAAGAACTCATTTTCTTTAAGTTCTGTTTCTTTGTAGTCTTAATAGTCCTTAATGCTGTGATCGTCCCTTCCTTTCCTACTGAACTCAGGTTAGACATGCCTAGACTGGTGTCGGATGCCTAGACCTGTTGCTGACCCAGTGCTCAAATAACTGGCATAGTTAGTTCTGGTAGCAGTCATGATGATCAGGAAACAGGACAGGAGGGTGAGGAAAGAGGGCACCAGAGGTCACCTCACGCTGAAGTTAGATACCAGCCAGAAGCACTCTCCTGCAGCAAGGCTTTCTGGCACTCCTCACAAGTCTTCATTCCTTTGCAAAACTCAACTGAACAGTTTTTTACTTTCATCCAGACGTTATCCAGCTTGCCAGTGCATCAATTTTGGATCGTGGTTTATCCTTTCCATCCCCATCACAGTTATTATTCTGCTGCTTTCCTGGGTCTGGCTCCAGTGGCTTTTCCTCGGGTTTGAGTAAGTAAATGTTGTAATCAATAAAACAAAAGATTAATAAGAGATACTTTGTACTGGGAGTAAACATTGCATCTAAGTTTAACTGGCACAATAGAAACACAATGCAGTAACAGTGATTTTGAGATCTTGATTAGTATGTCTAAGTCTCTGTATGGAACAGGAATTGTCTAAAATAAGGATTCTAGACTACTCAGCCAAAGATGAAAAGTCTGTATCACAAATGATGATACCCATTACTTTAGAATAGACACACATCATCATTAAACAGCGCATGTGTGCAAGACAGAAGAACACTGAAATTTTATACATTTTGGTCTAAGACTGGACGATTTACAGTCGGGATGTTGCCCTTTGCTGGAGCCAGGGATTGGCTTAAATACTTAAGCAATATCCATGTTATAAACTGGATGAATGTATTTGTAAAAGTGAAGTAAAAACCTTCAACTTCTCCAAAATTTATATGTGATCATATGGTGCAGGGTTTTTTCCCTCACAGTTTGTGCTTTTACGGTTTTGGAGAGGACAATACTTCTTTTGAGCTGATTCTTCAAAGCCTTGTTCTCTAAGACTTCACTAACATTTGCAGAAATAACAATGGGGACAGCTGTCTTCCAGAATTACATGGCTATTTATGGTGCAAGAGATGAAGAATGAGACTGTCTCTTCTTAAGCAGACTTAGAAACATTCCACAGTTACCACTCTATATGTGAACAAGTATTATTTCATTTTTCTGGATTGTTTCAATAGTGTTCATTTTGAGATTGTGTAAGGGTCTTATCCAAGAATGAAAACCTCACTCATAGCAAATATTTAGCTGGTCAGTATGCAGGCTACTCATGGGATACAAACTTTTGTCACTACAAACCAAATTAAAGCAAAGTTACAGATTACTTTCATTAGATAGCCAGATTATGCATTTGATTGTTTCAATTAGTTCTCATAAGTTAAGTTCCATCCTTCCTGGACAAATGAGATAGTCAATAATAGGACACATTTTGTGGCTATCTCTGTCAATCCCTCATTGGGCTTTTTCAGTTAATTCTGACACGCTGTTTGGTGTGTGATAATTAAATGGGAGATACCTTGTTGTAAAGTGAAAACTTGACTTTTGTAAAGTGCTATTGGTAACTGGAAAGGTTGGACTTTTTTTCTGTATGCACTGTAAATTCATCGTTCAATATTGCTGACTTATGTTCCAGTTTTAAAAACATGTTCAAGTGTGGCAAGAAGAAAACAGCTAGAGAAGAGGCCTCAGCACAGTTGATTCAGGAGGAGTACAAGAAGCTTGGACCAATGAGGTATGTCAAACTATAAATCTGCAAAGAAGAGTGAGTAAATCCAAGTGCGAATTCAGGGAAATGTATAACCCATTCTATTTCTGCTATAGCTACCCAGAAATTGTTACACTTGTGCTATTCATTCTAATGACCCTGTTGTGGTTCACCAGAGAGCCTGGCTTCATCCCAGGATGGTCTTCGCTTTTCCCAAAGTAAGTAATCTTTTTGATACACCAACAAGAACTGTGCCTTAACTACATACCTTCTTTTTTTCTCAATTTAAGAAAAAAGAAAATGCTTTCAATACTTCAGAAATATTCCAGGCTGAAGTTGTTGAAAACCTTTGTTGTGTATAGAGAACAGGTAAACTCCAGCAGTTTCATAGATGTGCAATAGCTGAAATGTGCTGAAGCCATTACATGATAAAGTGCCTCCTAAGAGGGATTATGCCTAGGTTTTAGACTTTCTCCAGTGGGGGGGTGTGCATAATGATTGATGTTACCGTATCCTATTTCCTCATAAAATCTTCAATTTCAATAATAAATCCTTGGTCAGAATTTTTTTATCTACTGCCCTTAGTGGCAGTCACACTTGTACGCATACAGGCCAGCATCTCCTACTTTGGCAATTCTAAATAATGATATAAATTACTATCTGTTCATACGTAATGCTCTCAATGTCAGTTCAACTAACCACCAAAAATCCAGGAACAATTCAGGAACCATTACTTTTTTTTTGCCTTCTGCTACATCTAGGTTACACAGGTCCTTCCCCAGGATCACCTAGACATTTTCCCTAAGAAATTGGTTTCTCTTGCAAGAACTTGTAATACTGCAATATCTCCTGTTCTCTTGCTGTAATTACTGTAATTTCAGTTCTGTTCTTCTGTGATAAAGGTCTGAGTTTTTCTCTAGAGTACTGGGAAGTAGTTGCAGGATTGGGAGGAGCAGGACTTTGTGCAGTTTAGGTCCTTCTGGATTTAACATTTATTACTAAATGTGTCAAAGGCCAGTGCTGGACTGGTGGTGATTTTCCATTTTGTTTTCCTGTGTATCTGTTGTAAATGACATGTGAACCTGCATCCATTATGCCTCCTCTCCTTACATATATTCCCACCGTTCATACACTCACACACCCTCCCCAGTGTTCCACCAGAAAGTCTGGTAAGGGATGTTACAAGGAACAAGTAGAGCCCTTTGAAGATTTAAAGTGCAAAGCAAAATTATTTTGTGTAAAAATGTGTATTAAAAACTAAAATTGCTTTAAAATTATTTACTTTTTAAATTATCAGAAAAATGCAGAACATTTTTTCCCTTTTAACAACAGCAGAGCTGATTGTCATTGTCTCCTATGAAACACTATGCTCTTGAAGGAGTTTTGGAGTGTTGACCTAATCAAGCAACCAGCTAGATAAGCAATCAGGCTGGCTTTGCTTCTCTTTCTGCTTCATATTAACATTCAGTGCTCATAAACACTGTTTAACAAAATACATCTGATACTGAAAAATAGACATTGTAAACAATCTTCCACATATGAGGTTTACAGCTCAAATGAATTATTTCAGTCCAGAGAGCCACATTTTACTATTTGAAGTTGTCTGGCTGCCATTGCCTGAGGATTTCATTCACTGGTAGGGGAAGAGTAGAATGTTCTCACAATGAGTGTGGCTAGAGGTTCTGCATGGGGCTGTTACTTTGTGGATGCCCTGTCATGTTTTCCTTGGAAGGGAACGCAAGCACGTGTCATGTCACATTAGGCTGAATCATGTTGTAATTTGGTTGAGGTAACCTGAAGAGAAGCAAAGCTTGCATTACTCCCTAACAAAGCCTTTAAGGGGAAAGAAAGCATTTCTCACTATTCAGAACTTGTCTATTTCTAAATAGGTTTCATTTATCAATCAATTGTATTAACTGGCATAAAAACAAGCAATTGGGTTTTTACTTTTCCAAGCAACAAAATTTCTCTGCCAAGATATACAAGTGGGGCAACGAGCCAGTGCAGGTACAGCTGGGAGTAGTTGTAAGCCACTTTCTTTAAAGAAAACAAGGAAACAAGAACTCAAAACCCAGGAACTGTGGTTCTGTCAATTGTTACATTACACTCGTCACCCTGGTGTCTAGCATGAGTCTTCTAGCAGTGGCTTCTAGCAGAACTGTGGCTTACATCTCTCACACACTCATTCCCTAATGCCTCCGTGTACGAAGTTGTTCAGTGTTTTAGATTTAAGTATACTGACAGGCATGTGCACAATTTCTTTAAGTTTATGTTACAGGAAACAGCTGCAGGGAAATATTTTCTGCCCTTTGAAATCTGATTTCTTATCAGAAATCTGATAGTACTAGCTCTCCACAGGATCTTATCCCACAATCTCAAGCCAACCTCGGAGAAGTTCTATTGTCTGCACAGATGAGCCTTGTCCTTATAAAAAATCACGTCAGAGATATAAGTAACCTTGAGACCCTCCCAGACCAGTGTGTGGGTCCTATTAGGTGGGAATCACACCATTCCTGGGGTCTTAAACCAGACTGAACTGTCAGTCTCTTTATTCTAAAATGCAGAAGATCAGAAGAGTTACATTGCTCTGTGTATTAAGCCCGGTACAGATTTATTTTAGTAGAACATGAATTCCCAGAAAGCAACTAGGCTTGATTCAGGTCCCTCAGATTTTAGAATTTACCACTTTCTTTGATAGTCTGTCTTGGTGGATAATCATCTCTGTTGCCCAACTAAACAAGACGAACTCACACCTTGTTTTCTGTCTGGATATAGCTTCCAGCCATCTGTTTTTGTCTTTTCTTTTTTTTTTTGGATTAAAAACTTTACTGTGATAGGTACTTCAGGATATACATATCAGGTTTATTTATATTACATTATAAGCTTTGTTTTGACAAACTAAATAGAATGCTCAAAGATTTGCTTTAAAAAACAGATTCCCATCACTCTCACCACCCATGTTCATGTTCTCAGCCCCTAGTGGGAATCCTCACAAGTTACTGAATACACCTTTAAAATATAAACACTTTTTTTTTTAAAACCCCCACAGAAATACTGGTATTTAATGATGATGCCTCTCCAATTTTAAAAATGTTAGCCAATTTTTAATCCACCTTTGTGCTGTATCAGTATTGAATACAGCTCCTTTTTAAGCAGCATTATCAGATGCCTTTCAAATACACATTACCTTTACCAGTTAATTTTTCTTAAGAAAATTTTGTAAATCTTTTAAAGACTAATCCTTTAGTGTCCTGCCCTGAGCCCCTGTTACCTCCTTCTGAAGGCAGACAGCAGGGTGTTGTAACAAATGTTATATAACACTACAAAGAGCAGCACAGAGTAGAAATGCCTGTTGCCGCCTCATCTGTTGACAGCACAAGATTACACATCACTTTTGCTACAGCAGTTTCCTGCCATGTCCTGGCCTGATTCCAGGCTGTAGGGTATTAGGTTAAATTAGAGGAGCTTCAAGTTGGCCTTTGGCCGGGACTTTATGAACCTCATAAGAAAGTTCAGAAAGTTTGACACTGTGCAGCAGCTGGTTACAGCTGATGTATGCAAGGTGGGCTTCCCTTGTTCTTCCTCAGATTATTGCCTGAGTGTATTCTTCCCTTTTTCCACATGGTTTATTCCTTTCTTTACGTCCAGTACAAGGCCACTATGTACTTTCCCCACAGCCCTGTTCTCTCTACAATGATCTCAGTTGGAGTCATTGTGAGATCTGTTAATGAACAGCTTTTTTGCTTCCTTACAGGAAAATCAGATTTGCAGTGTTACAAGCAGGGAGATGTCGTATGTGCAAGTGTATTACAGCTTGGACAAATGGACTTTGGCAAAGGTTTATCTCAAAATTTGATAATGATTGAAAAGCTTCTGCTTGGAATGGTGCCATATATGTCTTCATAATAGTATGACTAGTGGTAGGATGTTTGTGTGTCCCAAGCAGGTTTTCTAAGAATGGTGTTTTGCATCAGGAATAATAAGTTTTTGTGAGCAAAACATTGCACGTCCCTAGTTCAACAATGGGAAGTGCAAAGTCCTGCACTTGGGGAGGAACAACCTGTCCTTGGGGAGTACTCACCAGGGGCCACCGAGCTGGAACATACCTTGGTGGAAAAGGACCTGGAGGTCTTGGAGAGTATGAGTTTGAACATGAGCCAGCAACGTGCCCTTGCCACAAAGAAGGCAAATGGCATCCTAGGTTGTGTTAGCAGGAGTGTTGCCAGTAGGTTGAAGTAGATGATCCTTTCACTTTATTCAGCACTGGTGAAGCCACACCTGGAGTGCTGTGTCCAGTTCTGGGCTCCCTAGTAAAAAACAGCATAACTGTTTCTTTACCTAAACCTTGCTTTTCTTCAAAACTCCTAGGAAGTCTTAAGAAAGTGCACGATAGGATCTTGAAGGGAGAGTTTTTCTGCTGTTTCAACCCAGCACATCTGGTCCTAGGCTAAATGCAATATACAGGCAGAATCCTTTGGCTTAACCATAACTAAATAATAACTTGTTTTTTAAAAGTGTTTTCTGTGCTAGCAGACAGGAAGAAGCAGGAGACAATATATTAGAGAACCACCTGAATTTCTACAGCATCTTCCTTTTGTGACACTATTAACTAAAATCATGTTGGTTGTGGTGTCAGTGTGCTAAGCATATTAAGCTTTTTTTGAATCTCACCTGATAGTGTTGTTAAAGTAAAGGGATCTACCAGATTATACATTTGTAACACACAACTGGGAGATTATTTTTCCTTTTCAGTGAAAAGCCCTGGTTTAGTATAAAAACCTAAGCTGGTGGGAAGATCTGCTGGGAAGTTATACTTAGACCTACTGTAGCTGTATATGCAGAAAAACATATGGTATGAGGCTGAGAGGACAAATATATTGGTATAGTGATTCAGGAAAAATGATAAGAACTTAGAGAAAATATAAAAAAAATAATAACAAAGCTTAAGAAAATGTTTGTTTTCACTTTCTTCAGCAAAATTCTTATTTGAGTGACCATCTTGGCTGAAATAAGACAGACTGGGATATGTCACCACCGAACAGAATGTAGCAGAATCAGATGGATGTGTTAAAATGGCCTTAGAGCTCAGCTTTGCATTTTACCTGACCTTGGGGCTACTCTGTGCAAGATAGAAGTATATTGGATCAGTTTAAGAAACACTAGTACAATCAGTTCTCAGGTACCAAAATAAACATGACCCTTGTGTCTATGACCCTAGTAGTGGCAACCATAGGAGGATGATAATAAATCCCTGCTGCTTTCTCTTAGCTACAAAAGCATCATCCTCTGTGGGTATACATACTGCTCTTAAGGCCTGTTGGATGGCATTTATTACAGAGCATATTAAAGTTATTATATTTATCATTGAACTGTGAAAATCAGTTGTTTAAGTATCAGCTATTCCCAAGCATACCCCTCCTTCAGGGAAGAAAATAAGGTCAAAAAGTTTGTGGGTTAAAGTAAAGACAGGGAGATTCCTTACCAGTTTCAATCACAGGCAAAATAAATTTAATTTGGGGAAAATTAATTTAATTGCTAATTAAAAATAGAGTTGGATGGTAAGAAACAGAAACAAAAACTAAAACACCTTTCCTCTACTCCCTTTCTTTCCAAGCTCAACTTCACTCCTTCATTCTTGACTAATCTACCTCTTTCCAGTGCACCAAGCAGCACGGGGGCTGGGGAATAGGGGATCATGGTCAGTCCATAACAGCTCCTTTCTGCAGCTCCACCCTCCTCCTCACTTTCTTCCCCCACTCCTCCTGACTATGTATTTATGTGTGGTATTTTCTTGTTAACTTCTCCTTAGGTATAAAGGCTATGCTACAGATTCAACAACTGCCTTAGTTATAGGCCTCCTCTTCTTCATTATTCCAGCAAAAACATTGTCTAGGACTTCAAATGGAGAAAACAGTTGAGTATATTTTGATGCGGATTTTACTACAATAAGGTATCTAAGATGCTACCATAAATGCAACTTGTTGCACTTTAGTTAGAGGAATGTTGTTAAATACTGTTACAATCTTAATACAGGATAATGTCTTACTGGGATATAAAGCATCCCCGGCCTGGAAGTTGGTGCCAACAATTAAGCAATGTGAGCAGCAGGAGCTAGTGCTGTGCAGGAACCTGCTACCTGCAGCCCACCACCACCAATGGAAGCCACCTTTCCACTTACTGGAATGGGCTTTGAATTGGACTGCGTGGGGCAGGGCTAGGTTTATTTTCTGAAAGCATTACTGCTTATTTAAGGTACTCTATAAAATTTGACATGGTAAATGAGTCCCTTCTCATTTAATTTTTCCTCTTTAGAATAGAATTTACTCTAATTAAGGCATACTTCCAGCTTGTCCTCTTTATCCATCCAATTCTGCTGCTGAAATCAATGAGATCTCAGAAAGAATGCAAGATCGGAACCTATATAAGTCTAAGTGAAGCAGAATTTGCTCAGCAATCTGTCTGAATAGCGCAGTTTGACTGAGTAAGTTAAACTCATTGATATCGCACAGCTATCTTCCACACAGGGAAGGAGGGGAGAGGGGCAAATGCTCCACTAGTGGAAACTATTATAGCTCTATTGTCTTCAGGCTGTGACAGTTTTCACCAGCTAAGGATCTGTCCCAGGACAGCAGGTTGCTCACTTCAAAGACTTTCTTCATGTCATGAGATTTTGTCTTTGAACATTTCCTAAGTACTTCCTCAGAGAGATAATTTCAAGATGTTTTTCAATATGTTTTTAAATGTTGGTGGGGTTTTTGTTTTGTTTCTAATTCTTATTTTCTCTAGCTGTTTTTGGTTACACTCCACTGATTACTTGGAAGGAATTTCAGTCATGCATGCCCTGGGAAATAGCTATTCTTGTTGGTGGCGGGTTTGCGCTGGCAGACGGCTGTGAGGTAATGCAATTTATAGAAGATACTGAACAATTAGCATGACCCACACCACGAACAATTCAGACATGCAGTGAATTCACGGTTACTCTCTTGTTTTAACAAGTCATATTTAAGATGTTTAGAAAGCAGGGTTACAAACAAAGGACTTTGCTTTGTCTTCAAAGACTACGCATAATGATGACTACTGTTTGTTATTGAATTTAAACCTGATGGTGGTAGGAGTTGTGCAGACATACTATTCCCAAAGCCTTAATGTTTCGTATCACTGAGGTACCTCCCATGTGTAGGTCTGCTGGCTACTCCAGTAAATTGAGTATGTTTGGGCCCAAACTCTGGTTATGAACCCTGATATATGCATATTACAATTTCCTGATTATGACTCCTCTAAACATCTCAGAGGTGCAAATATAAATAAATGGAAAATAGTTTGCATGGGTTCCTATAGGACACCATTAAATTAGAAAAATGTGCTTAAAAACATGTTGTAGTAATAGGAAAAATGTTTCCGATTTTTTCTTTTTTTACACAAATTCTTCACAATTAGCAGATGAGTAAATTCCTGTTCTATACTATTTTTAAAATTTTCTTTTCAGTGGTTTGTAAAATATAATCATGTTGTCATATTCCTTATGCAGGTTTCAAAACTTTCTGAGTGGGTAGCAAGTAAATTGACCCCCCTAGGATCATTACCCTTGTGGCTGATTATCCTGATATCATGCCTTATTGTCACTTCAGTAACAGAAGTGGCCAGCAATCCAGCTACCATTACAATATTTTTGCCCATACTATCTCCTTTGGTGAGTATAATAACACAGACTGGTTTTAATCAGAATCTGCTCTATCATCCATGTAATAGTACAGCTGCTTAAAGAAGCAGTTTTTAAAAGCCTCCAGAAAATCATGCAATTTTTTGCTGTGCTGTATTTTGCATTGGGTTGGTTGTTTTGGGGCTTTCTTACAAGAGATGCTGAAAATTCAGTAAATTAGGTTAAGGTTCAGCACTCAAAAATCAACACTGTTATTCCTTTTTGCAAATAGGCAAAGTACTTTAAAAGAACACCTCTCTTAGTGTTTCTTGAGGATCATATCTTCAGCAAAAATGGTTAACACTGTGCCTTTCAAGCTGATAGCAAAGAGAAAAAAAGGCTAATAGATGTGCTTTTACATCTAACTCTCATTTCTTCTCTCCTTAGGTCAATTGTGTCCTTTCTTCTCATCGTCTTTATCAAAATACCCAGTTCTTTCTTCTTCTTCAAAACTTACATCTTCTAGTCTACAGATTTTCCTATTGGCCAGTCTAGACACACACTAATGCCCTTTCCCTCTCTTACAAAGGAATCTTATCCCTCACCTCACTGAAGCCCTCCTATGTACTATATACAAATTCAACTTTATCATCTTTCTTGCAGTGTTTTTGCTTTTAGTTCTTGTGCAATGTGTGCACTCATTGCAATAGTCCTATTTTATGGACTCAACTACAGTTAGAAAACATCAGGTGTGAATTTAAATCTTCAGTAGCTATTCTGTATTAGAATCATCTCGGTTTTTTTTTTTCCTGAAGCATTCCCAGATATAATCTTAAAAATGAGTCAGCATAAAAGGTTATTTCTCGCTATTTAAATTGATAATTCTGTTCACTCTTCATTTGTGTTAATATAACAAGCTTGTATTTATGTATTTCATTTGGCAAATATGTCCTTTGACAGCTGTTCTCTCTATTTTACAACAGGCTGAAGCCATTCATGTGAACCCACTTTTCATTTTGATACCTGCTACTTTGTGTACGTCCTTTGCCTTCCTGCTTCCTGTAGCAAACCCAGCCAATGCCATTGTATTTTCATATGGTCATTTAAAAGTCATGGACATGGTGAGTTTCAAGCAAAAGTCCCTAAAAATGGGATTTTTAGCATTTTTAAAACTTTCTTCAGTGCCTTAATGTAAGTTTCTACTTTTTTTTTCTCTCCTTTAGGTAAAAGCTGGTTTGGGCATTAACATCATTGGAGTTGCTGTAGTTATGC
>JAVSBS010027119.1:8126-18311 GCA_033124195.1 Coracias cyanogaster | reverse complement strand
ATACCGCCGCTATCGCGACACTGCCCCCCCACCCCACCCCACCCGACAGCGCCTTCATTTCGAGCTGACAGCCGCGGTAGAAAGGGGGAGGGCGGTCTTAGGGAGTGATGCGAATGAGAAGGTGCCTCCTATAAAGCAGCAGGTGAATTCGGAGCCAAAGCGGTTTTGTCGCCCCGAAATAGTTCCCGGCGTTGGGGGGGGGGGGCGTGAGATGTGAAGTCTATAAAAAAAAAAAAATCAGCTAAATGTGCTTTTTCATTTTTTAAAAAGCACACCCCCCCCGGCCAAGCTGGTTCGGAAATACCATGGACAGTATTATGCTGATAATACTCTTTTATACCCTTTACATCAGACGATTGCGGTGGAAGCAGGTTTGGTCCTTAAATTCGTAGCCGAGCGCAAGTTCAGCGGAGTTTTAACCGGAGCATCGTGGCAGGAGGAGAAAGGCAGGTACGTGGAGCAGCAGAGAAATAGTTGGCCTCTTTCGAGGTGCTATTAAAGTAGCTCAACGCTGTGGGCAAAAAAAATCGCCAAAGGGAAAATGAATTACACCCTCACAGGCATATAGGGAGGGGGAGAAAAAGGCCGGAGTCTTGGCGTTATGCTAATTCGCACCGATGAGAGAGAGAGTGTGACTCCTCTTGCAGCTCTTTCATCAGGCTTTGACTCGAAGGAGAAACAGTTTTCCCACGCGGCAAAACTCCCCTCAACAAATCTGGTGGGTCTGGGCTGCGTGCGAAGTTCTCAAGCTGGGGTGTTACAAGTAAATGCGCAAGAAGGCGCTTGTTGGCAGTTCTGCGGCGTCGGAAGGCTCTGCGAAACCGGGCTGCGAGGGGAGTTTGAACAGCTGCAGGGAGAAGCGGCAGCTCTCACGGCGTGGTGGTGCCTTCAAAGAAACAGCCGCTTATTGCAGCCGGCGAAAATGTGCCAACTGGGGAGTAGCAACACGCTCCTTTAGCGCGTGTCGTTGCTGACAT
This sequence comes from Coracias cyanogaster, assembly GCA_033124195.1. Classification (NCBI taxonomy): domain Eukaryota; kingdom Metazoa; phylum Chordata; class Aves; order Coraciiformes; family Coraciidae; genus Coracias; species Coracias cyanogaster. The sequence continues at coordinate 17,334 of JAVSBS010027119.1, read as the reverse complement.
ACGTGCTGCCGCCGTTCAGAGCTGGCGTGAGTGTCTCAAAGAAAAATACGCTGCCCTGGAGAGCGCGTCGCGAAATCCAGCTGGACGCTGCTTACCTGCGTATCTGTGAGGCCTGCCTGCTGAAAGTCTGAATTTGCATTGATGAGAACGGAATTGCTTCTCTTTTTTTTTTTTTCTCTCTGTTCTTTCCGCCCTCTCCGTGCGTTGCAGCCTCGATTTCCCGAGCGGATTTTCCTGCTGGTGTGTGTATCTGGTCTCAGAGCTGCCGCATAGGCGACCGTAAGTCGACGTTGTGCTGGCTCCCAGGGAAGCCTTGGTTTTGCTCTTTCATTGAGAAGCAAAATAGCCGAGAATCATTCAGGAGAAAGTGTCTGGCTTGCATGGAAATGGGATGTGGGGAAGCGGCGTGGTCAGGAGCATAAAGCAGCAGGTCTGGGTTGGATTTGGGTGGTGTTAGGAAAAAAGTTTGAGCCCCCAGCCAGCCGCTGGCAAGGCTGTTGTCCTGGCTGGAGGGTCCCATGTCGGACAGCGGAGATAAAACGGGACCCTGTTCCCTCTGCAGGCAAGCTGAGACATTCCCTGTGCTCTCTCCGGTTAATGCAGCGGTTTGGAATGGGCAGGCAGCATGGAAATCGGCAGTTGCTGTGATTGAAAGCACAAGCAGGTTTGTCAGACAATGGATATTTCTCCCAGAGCGGACCATGTAATCTTGACATTTCAAACCAGGAAAGGAGCTTGAAGATGTAGGTTTCCTTTTGAATCCTGAAGAACAGGCTAATTCCCGTAGGCTCGAGCAACAAAACTCCTTGCTCATCTTGCTTGTGGCAGCTCCAAATTCACTCCTCCTTCTTGCCCGCAAAACCTTTCATTTGCTTGTCTGCCCTCAAAGCCCCGTGTCTGCTGCCGGTGCTGTCGGCGTGGGACAGGCAGGGCTGGCGTTAACCGGGGTGGGGTGGGGGTGGCTGTTTCTTGAGAGGTTGGAGGAGAACCAGCTGATGGGAGAACTTGGGAGGTGACGTTCCAGGTGTCTACTTGCTGCGTCCTCGAGGCCACTGGTGCAGAGGGAGGAGAAGCAGACCCTGGGGAGCTTGCTGGCACCAGCACGGGCACGAGCGATCTCGCAGCGGGAGCGAGAGGACGGGTGCGAGAAGACCTTTCTCCTCTCTGGTACGGCCTGAGCTGGAAGAGGGAAATAACGATTCTCCCTGCAGCTTTAAGGGGTTAAAACTTCTGGGATAACCAGTTTGTGCCTGGGCAGTACGGCAGACTTTAAATCCTAAAATCTTTCATGGAATAATCAGATTGCTTCAGCGCTCGCGCAGGATTGTCTGCCGTAGGAAGAGGGAACCGTTCACTGCTCGGAAAGCCACAATTTAACGGTGGAATAGCCATTAGCTCGTTACAACTAATGACTTTCTATCTCGAGGAACCTTCTTTCCAATTTGCCGTGCTTAAGGAGCGGCGCTAAATGGGATCGGATTATTTGGCAAGCCAAAGCACTGTGATTGCTGCTGTATACATTTTTATTTAGGCAGAGTGGTGCCGGGGGTGGGAGTGTGCCTTGCTGCGTGGAGAGAGGTGTTGCTGCTGCCCTGGCTCACGACAACAAAAGGGAAGCTGCTTTTGGTGGCTTCTGGTGAAGTTCGATCAAAGATATTCACCTGTGTGGCGTTCCCGGGGATCGGGTGCGAGCTGAGCGCGCAAGCGGCAGGGACAAGTCTCTGGGATTTGAGAGAACCCTGTGAAGCTGCACGTCAGCCGCAGAAAAGCCTCCGTGTTTTGAGGTAAGCCGAGTGAGTTTGCCACCCAGCCCAGAGATTTTTGGGAAAAGCAGCAAGGGAGAGGAAGACGGACCTGCTGGGGTGCAGCCAGCAGATAGCTTCAACTACTGTGATAGCAGCTTTGGTTTTTAGTCACTAAACAGACGAGATCTCCATGGCTGCAGCTTAAGCGCCGCAGAGTGTGGATCCTTTCCCCTTTTTCTAGGCAGGGGATGGCTGTGAGAAGGACCTTCAGCGTTGCAGGAACGGTGGCCACGTTGTTTGAGAGCTGTGGCAGGTTCTGTAGCCAGCAGCAGGCTCTGCTTGGCTGCTTTCTGTCCGTTCCCAGGCTGACGTGACTGGGTTTCCTTTTTTCCCTTTATTGTACAGCCCATTCTCGATCGGCAGCACAAATTGTCCTTGTCTTTATCTCGATCCAGGCTTTCCATTAGAGACCTTGCTGTGAAAATGCTCCAAAAGACAGTTTTGAGTTAAGGACTAAGGACAGCCCCTGGCTGATTGCAGGCAGCCCTGTGCTCCCAGAATCTTTCTGGGAGGAGATTAGAAAGGATCCAGGGTAAGAAAATGGAGCTGTATGGGCCAGGCTGTGACTGAGGTAAACCAGCGCAACTGGTTAGTGGAACGATGCTGTTCGTTGGTGGCCCCAACGATGAGGACAGGCTTTCCTAAGCTGCGGAGTTGACTTTCCTCCCTGCAGCCCCTTTGCTCTTTCCTCCGTTGATAACTTGGTCGCACATAGTGATTCCTGCGTGACGGAAGAAGGGCGGCGTTGGAAAAAACACCAGTAGCTGGCAAACGTCCAGGTCTTTTAGATGATTATCCAGTTTCGCGTCTTCGTCAGCGTGTCAGGGTGCCTAAATTTAAACAGAGATCCGCGGATGAGCAGCGGAACCGTCACGTGCTTGGTGGTAAAGGCTGAGCTTTGCCAACGGGGTTCTGCAGAAGATTTCTGAGGAGCTTTGGATTCAAAACCTGGATTTGATGAGCTCAAGGAGGGATGAAGTGTGGATAGTGATACCGTGCTTCTGCAGTGAGAAGGGAAGCCTAGCCCGCTTCGCACTTCGCTGATAACTATATTAGCTCATAAATTTTCATACAATTTATGTGGTTTTTTTCCCCCCCGACACAGAACAATAACCTAATGAATTGTAGCCTTCAAACGAGCAGGAGAGACCTGGAGGGTTTGAGGAACAAGTCAACGTCTCTTCTGGATCCGCGGCTGTGTCAGCAGGGTGACAAGTGACCCTGCACTTGTGACAGCAGTCCCGGTACCCCCCGCCTGTCCTGTTTAACCAGGGGCACTTCCCTGCCTACATCCAACCCTTGTGCAACCTCGGGACTCCCTCAAAGGGAGTTACGTGATTTTTATTTTTTTTTATTTTTTTTTTAATGAGATTTTTTTCAATGAGTCACTGAAACTTCCTCATAGTGGCTTCCTTCTTAAACACATTCACATAAACACTCTTAATGACTGTGCTTGTTCCCCTTTTTGAAGCCTGAATAAAAGTTTCGACTGTTTGCCGCCCGGGTTATTTTCTTCTGCTTTTTCTTCTGCTGCCTTTTGCAAAATCCATTTTCTGGCTTGTGTGTTCCGCAGGGATTCTCTGAACGATCGTTGTTTTCCGATTGGCAGCACAGTTATATTTGTGTAGGCAAACCAAGTGTGATGGGCTGGGTTACTAAACACCAGAACTAATTCCCGTACTTACCGAGCAGGTTTTTGAAGTGGGGAAATAGAGGGAAATGTGTAAGGCCGCTGGTGTTACCGCTCACCTTGCCCTGTGCCCGTGGCCTGGAGGAGAAAAGCACCGGGGAAGTGTCGTGATAACAGCTTCTAGGAACGGTTGGGCGAGGTCCTTTTTATATCACGTGTATTTTTCGTCCTGATTAGTACTGAAAATGGAGGTAGCTGAGAGCGTTATTCTGAATAATCCCTGTCGGAATCGGTTCTAGCTCAGGGGATCTCTGTGTTTACCCATTTATTTAGCAAGCAGGATTTGGAGAAAGCTGGAAGTCCAGGTATTTCAAGAAGAGCTTCCAAAATAGAGCCTCGTGCCGTCTGTTTTCCTGTCTGTGGTGATGTGGTAAACGGACCCGTTATTTTGAAATGTCTTTTTAATTCTCTCGGTTCCGCTTTGCATTGCAGACGTTTCTGCGTGTTCTCTCTGCCAGGGAAGAGGTGTCTGATGTCACCGTGTTAAGGAGTTTGATGTTTATAATCTGCGTGATGCTCTCTTGGATGCTCCACTGGTGAGAGATGTTGTCCCACAGCAAGAGAGTGTCAGGTTGTGGGGTTCTAAGGGGCACAGGGGACTAGAGTTTAGTTCTTCACTGCGCTGGTTGTGGTTGGGATAGAGTGAACACCAGTCGGAATCTTGAGGGTGAAAGAAAAGGAAGTTTCCTGATGTTCCTGCAGAAGACCAAGGGACGTTTTCTGTTCGTGTGGGAGAGCTTTGCCTTCCTGTTCAAAGGATGTAGCTGAAGAACTTCAAAGACCAGCCACATCCAGGTCGATCTTGGGGTGTTTTTCTGCTGCTACAGCCTGTGTGGTTTCTTTAGGAGGACAGACGGAGCTAGAAATGATGGATTTGGCCTTTTCCCAAGTATTTTTAAACTGTGGGTTGGTATTGGGATAATCTCTCCACGTGCCACACGTTGGTAGTAGGTGCCTTTGCCACCTGCATCCAGCTCCTGACCCTGAAGGGATCCAGGAGCAAGATCTCCAGAATGAAAGGGTGGTGCCAGTCAATCTGGGAGATCCTTCAGGTCGCCTTTGTGCGGTCCAGTACCTTTACTTGCACTTAGACACATCATCCCATGACTCAGGGTGTGTTGGCTTGTGCCATGCACTGAAGGAAGTTGAATGAGGTCAGTTTGGGGGGTTTTGGTGCTGTTGGGTCTGTTAGGCTGTTGGAACAGCATGGCGTTGGATGTGAGCATCACATAGTGGGCCTACAAGAAAGATGGGGAGGGACATTTCATGAGGGCTTGTAGTTGTAGGATGAGGGGTGATGGTTTCAGACTGGAAGAGGAGAGATTTAGATTAGAACTTAGGAAGAAGTTCTTCACCCTGAGGGTGGTGAGACGCTGGCACAGGTTGCCCAGAGAAGCTGTGGATGCTCCATCCCTGGAGGTGTTCAAGGCCAAGTTGGACGGGGCTCTGAGCAACTGGCTGTAGTTGCAGATGTCCCTGCCATTGCAGAGGAGTTGGACTAAATGATCTTTAAAGGTCCCTTCCCACCCAAACCAGTCTGTTGTTTGGCGATACAGAGCTGCAAGGTGAAGGAAAGTAGATTGTCCTCTTCCTGTAGGCTATAAGTGAATGTGTGAAGGTTTGGTTGGTTGATGTGAAGCCATATCTCTCTGTCGAGCAAATATTCTCTAGACTATCTGCTGACAAGTGCCAGATACTGCATGATCATTCACACTGTGGTTAGAGAACGTTAAATGGGGATGGAACAAAATAATCAGTCAAGAAACAAGATGCTCCTTCTGGTCTGGATGGGAATCTTGTCTGCCGAGAAACCAGAAAAGTGTTTTTTAAATCAAACGCCATCTACTTGCACAGCTTGGAGGAACAACATCGAAACGTCGCTTTTCCTCATCCTCTGGCTGTTGGCCACGTTGGCAGAGCGGGTTGAGAGGGACATTTGGGTTCTGTAAAGCTTAGCTGGTAAATGGTGTCAGAAACACGTCATGGACTTCAGAATTGGAGGGTGAGAGTGCCTTGGTAGAGTGGCAAGTTGGGTTTGGCCTGTGTGGGAGCTTGCAGGTTGCCGGGACAGACGATGGGGACAACCTTGCTGCTTCTGGGTGGTCTGTGGTGGAGACGCAGTCACAGCAGAATGAGTCACCATCGCTGGTGTTACAGCTTCAAGTCCCCTTAGATGCTCTCAGGATGGTGAGGACTTGAAAGTTGCAGGCGCGGGGGTGTTTTCTGAATGTCGTCATGGAAATTGTGAGTTGAGTTGCTTTGGTTTAGCAGTGGAAGACTTTGGCCTTACAGCCCAGGGCTGTTTCTTTTCAGTAGCTCAAGATATTGAGCCATTTTCAATTGAAGTTGAATGAAGTATATTGCACTTTTAATAAAATGCCTCGTTGATAGAAAATTCGGATGTGTTTTTCAGAGATTTTGCTAGAAGAAATCAGCTTGAAATAAAGTCTCTTTTCTTTAAGAGCCTCAGACCTCCTCCACTGAAGATCTTTGCTTTGTTTCATCTCTGGTGGATGATTTTTATACTTCACTTGTACCTACTGTTTAAGGTAAAACTTGTCATCAAACAAAATGAAACATTGAGAATTTCCAAATGCAGTTAATTACAGACGTGTTGAAAAGCACGCTTCGATGTTTATTTAACAGCAATTATTAGTAATCAGTAGTAATTTTAACTCTTTCTTTCTAAATGAATTCAAATCTTAATGCTGAGATTTCCAGTGGAACAGGAACTTCTTTTGATGTACTACAACATTATGGAAGTGATAAAACAGTGATGGCGGCAGATGGGTCTGGTTGGTGAAACTCTCCCCACAGCCAGGTTTTGGTGAAGTGTCCTCCTCCCGTCTCCATCCCATAGCTGGCCAAGGAGAGGAGAACTCTTTGATGGCTTCTGGTTGAGATGTGAAGGAAGTTGGTGAAGGGTCTAGAGCACAAGGAACAAGTGATAGGACAAGAGGAAACGGCCTCAAGTTGTGCCAGGGAAGGTTGAGGTTGGACATGAGGAGCAGTTTCTTGCTGGCAAGGGTTGTGAAGGGCTGTGCCAGGCTGGGCAGGGCAGTGGTGGAGTCCCCATCCCTGGAGGGGTTTCCGGTGCATGGAGATGTGGTGCTGAGGGACATGGTCTGGTGGCGACCTGGCAGTGCTGGGTTAACAGTTGGACTCAATGATCTTGAAGGTCTTTTCCAACCAAAACAACTCTATGATTCTATGACTTTTACAAGCTCACAGTTCCATGTCTCTCCTGTGCTGAGGATAGAAGAGCTGGACCCAGTACTGCAGGGGGGGTCTCACAGGAGCAGAGTGAGTAAGGAGATTGCCCAAGCCTTCCCCCACATCTCTGTCACAGAACCCCAACACCCTCAATGAGTTTTGAAAGATTCTGTTGAAGCGGTGCCATCGGAAAGATGCGTATTTCAGCATGTTCGTTTTAGAAAACCTCAGAAATGTCTCAGAAGGTCAAAGGTGTTGATTTGCACCCAACTAGTTTCTTGCTCTGGAGGAAAAAATGACCTAAATAAGCTCCAGATAAACAACCCCACTTTCTGATGCTTGAGAGCATCTCTGCCTTAAAACTGAGGTTCCTGGTGTTTTATTGTCTGTTCCTTCACATTGACTTTCCTAGTGCAGGCCCCTGTGAAACAGGCTGTTGGATGTAAGAGGTGCTTGATGGCACCGTCCTGCACAGAGACACCGCTTCATCAAACTGCACAAGCAGCGGTTTTAATTTTTCTTTAACTTTTCCCACAGTTCTGCAGTCATATAAAGTTATTTGTAGGGGTGAAGGTTGAAGGAGGGGATCCTGCCCCTCTGCTTCGCTCTGGGGAGACCCCCCTGCAGTGCTGGGGCAGCTCTGGAGTCCTCAGCACAGCAGAGACATGGACCTGCTGGAGCGGGGCCAGAGGAGGCCCCAGCAATGACACAAGGGCTGGAACACCTTTCCTTTTTCGTCCTCTGACTTTTTTATTTTCTTCCTCATTTATTGCCTGTTCCTCTCCAGTCTTGTTCCACAGAGGCCATCCCTATTCTCAACACTACTAATCAATTATTGTCACAAGTCCCTATCTTCCTTGTTAGCATCTCATTTTAGATCATCCACTGTACTTACAAAGTAGACCCACTAATGAAACCCAGGTGCCTCTTTTAAGATCCAAGCTAGTTTTCAACTGCAAACTCAGTGATTGTTCTTTTTACTCCTGGTCCCCCACCTCAAAACAAAAGCTCAAGCAAATGTTACAGGTTTGGTTCTGCTCTTCTCTTTTTTTTTTTTTTTGGGTGTTGGTAAAATTTGAAGGCACTGTCACGTATGTCATTGAGGAAGACCAATCATCTCTAAGTTCTGTAGCGCCTTCATGATAACAAACCATGGGATGGCAGCTCAGAGTAAAAGTAGAGTTTTCCTCAGTATTTTAGGAGATGGGTGGTCTCTAGCTCACAGCTTGGTCAGGGGATGCTTGGGATGAAATTCTTCCATAAAGACTCATTGAGGGATTAGCTGGTATGTAATAATAAAAAGTAGAGCAGGAAGGGATCTTCAGAGATCATCTCCTTGGCTCAAGCCAAGATCAGTTTATAATTAAAGCACCTCTGAAAGATGTTTATCTTATTTTCTTTTAAGAGTCTCCAACAATGGAGATTCTGCAGGTCCTTTAAAGAGTCTGATGCTTAACTATTCTTGCCTTAGAAATGCGCCCTAATGTCTAACCTGACCTGGACTGTAATTTTAGCACTTCACTCCTTATCCAGTGCTTCTGTCTCTTCTTGTAGCAACCTTTTGCCTGTTTGAAAGCTGGTATTACATTGCCTCTGATTACTCTTCTCCAGGCTGTTTTTCACATCCTCCTTGTGTAGACTTCAAGGGGGTTTTCTGCTCCGTGTATGTGTTTGGTGGAGGGAGGGAAAACTACTTTGCAACTAGCATGGCTGATGTAAAATAAGAATGACAGTAGGGGATAAAGGAGATTAGGAAAAATCCCTGCCCTTCAGTGGGTCCACATCTTTCCTGAAGTGCAGTGCTCACTATCGGACACATTCCTGTAACTGAGATCTCACCAGTATGAACTGGAGTCAATAGATGACTTCATGAGTGAGATATGAAACTCCTTTTCACACACTCCAGTGTAACATTTTGTTTTCCCACAGCTGTACAACACTGCTGACTGATTTCACTATAATGTAAGAGATTTTTTTTAATCACTGTAAGACTGTCATAATTCATTTTGCATTCCTTCCTCTGCAGTTTTTCTAATAATGCTGGCAAAAAGGCTTATAATGGCAGCTGAAATGTGGAGGTTCCATGCTGCTTGCAAAATGCACTTCTGCATATACATATGGCACGTAAATGTGAAGTTACATCAAACCTGGCACACACAGTTTGTGAGTTGTTAGCGGGCAATGAAGCTCTTTCTGTTTGAAAATTGGGTAGAATTTTTCCAAGTATCACCTCAGCAGATGGGAAAAGGGAAACCTTTCTAAACAGAAAACATATTTTGAAACTTTTTATCACCTTTTTCTGAGTTGGGGTTCTTCAGCCTGGAGAAGAGAAGGCTCTGGGGAGACCGTATTGCACCCTTTCACTACTTAAAGGCAGCCTACAAGAAAGCCAGGGAGAGACTTTTTACACGGGTTGTACTGACAGAAGAGGAGATTTGAAATGAAGACAAGTGTTTGGTGCTGGCAGCTTTGGTTTGGGAGCAGGACCCACATAGTTCAC
>JAVSBS010027118.1:111805-183442 GCA_033124195.1 Coracias cyanogaster | reverse complement strand
TGCGCCACTAAAGTATGTCATTCTGCAATTGCAAATGTATTTTTTGTGGTTTGCATTCCAACAGGCCTGTAAACAGAAATAAACCTTGATAAATCAATTGAATAGGCAGGTGAAATGGACTGTAATGAGCATTGACTGCATGCTTACAATCTGTTTATAGTGTTACTTGATGTGTCTCTGTCCTATAAAGCTTATTTACGGCCACAGGGCTGAGTCATGTGATTGGAACACGAATGTTTTATAGAATTATTTCAGCATGATATGATTACCTTTTAATAGTTTAGACCTATGCTTTTTCTTAACAGTGATAAAGTTGTAGCAGAGTTTGGCAACTCTTAAACATTGCAGAAAGTGTATGTCTATAAATACTTACACAGAAACAAACCCACTTCTACAAATTGAAAATACTTGAAAACAAACTTTGCAAACATTTGGCTGAAACTGCAGCTTAGCAATTACCTGCTAAGTTATGTTGAATTTTGAGTGCTTTTTATTTCTATTTTCAAATTCTCTATTGACCTAACACAACTAATCTTTTTTCAGGAATGGTAATGGAGAATTTATTTTTGTAGTTAAAGAGTTGCAGTGGAATCTGAGGCCATATTGCATTTTTAGGAGGAAAGATATAAAACATTTTAATATTTATTGTTCTTAGTTTGGTACCTATTAAGAAATCAGAATGAATGTATAATTAAATATTTACATATATTTTAACAGTTCCTCTATTTTTCAGATTTTCCAGATTGCGTATGTTATTGTGAAAGCAGCTAACTCACCTCGACCTGGGAATTGGATATTAGAGCGTTCACTAGATGGTGTAGACTATCAACCGTGGCAGTATTATGCTATTACAGACAGTGAGTGCCTGACACGCTACAACATTCATCCTCGTCCTGGAACTCCATCCTATTTAAAAGATGATGAAGTTATATGCACTTCTTATTATTCCAAAATCCATCCTCTGGAGAATGGAGAGGTAAGATCAAATGTTATTCCATGCACCATAACCTGGCAGAGTGCTTGATTGGCAAATATCTGCCTTGACTAGACAGAGTATTTTGATATGCTTGAAAAATGGGGAGGTGGTCTATTTGCAATTTAAAAAACTCGGCTTACATGGTCCTATATAAATATCTACAAGGTACACTCTGTTAAGCATATTCTACAAAGTAAACTGAGAGGTAAAAGAGTAAAGAAGTAGGCACTAGTACTTCCAGACAACTTTATGTGCTTGAAATGTGTTCCTGTGTCACTTGTGAACAAAGGTGAGAATACTGGGAGAAATCATGGACCCTGTGAAGTCATTACAAGACTTTTCTTTAAGTAGCATTTTCAATCCCTGTGTATAAGCTAGGCTGCTGAGCGGTAATGATTTCACTCAGAGTTTAATTTATTGCATCTAAGAGCTTGTAACTGACCCTCTGCCCCTGCGTATACCTACTCATTCTTCTTCTGTCAGAGGCCTCTGCTATTTCGTTGTGAGTCCAGGTACATGAATTACAGACCGGTCATTTGTTTTAACTGAGGACATAGAAGAGATGTGGTGGAGGTGAGAATGAGGATCTGTGATTGAAAGAACAAAGGAAGTATAACAACTGTAGCTGAAAATACAGTATTTTCAGCCACTTAAAATGAAGAGAGGGAAAGCCACACGTACCAAATTCCAACAACTGTATAGTTCTTTCACAGGTTTTTTTTTCCAACACTTAATTTGCACACAACTTGATAATTCAAGGAAATAACGCAACTTGAATGTGCACTAGATCTGAAGTATTTATTTATTTATTTACTTACAGATTCTTCCATGTCCAATGTTGTTCTGTGAAATTTTAGCCTCAGTAACAATCCTTCTGCTGATATTTTCTGTTCGACTTTTTAAATGGTTTATCTCCATATAAAGAGGTGCAAACTTACTCTCTTTTGTTCCTCTACACACAAAGCGATGCTGACATACAAAATTAGTAATACAATTATTTTTGAGTACTGTATATAGATATGTATAGTTTGTTTAAGTTCACAGGAAATTTCCGATGTCAACTGCAAAAATAGAAAAGTACAGCTTTCAATGAAAATATCCTGCAGATACACTTTAAAAAGATGTAAGCTTGGATCTAAGGGAATCTCATATGACTTATCAGATATGAAATCAGTTGCACATCTAGGAAAAATCATCACAAATACTTTGTGTTTGTAGTTGTATCTTCTGTAGTTGCATCATTTGAATGGGTATTTGTTCTTGTAAAATCTATCAGGAGCAGGTAAAGTGATGTTAAAAGAAATAGTGTATACATCTGTGCTATGTTTTCAAAATATTTCCAAGTGGGTCCTTTTTGAGAGGTGAAAAGAATGTGAGTTAGCAGATTATCACTGCAAGGAAAACTACAAAGCAATTTTATACAGTTTCTTTGGGAGAACATGTCTGCACTGAAAGTATTATGCCATAGTAATTATTCAAATAATGAATTTAATTTACTTTGTTCAATTTCTTTGATTATCTAATTCTCTTGCAGACAGATATTGATTTGAATAGTCTGCTGTCCTCTTGGTTAAACTGGTACCTTCTTACTTTCTTCATTGGTATATATCTGAGAGTGAAACATTGGCTTAAGGCCTACCAAATTGAGTGGAACTTAACTTTGATCTTAGGTGTGCAATTAATAATTTTTACCTTGGCCTGTTTTACTGTAGTTGATGTTCTGCCCTGAACCTGGTGAATTACCAGCAGCTGATAAATGGCTTCTTTAAACAGGAAGATGACTTTGATGGGAGGAATGCATCTGTTCCATTCCACCTGGAAAAGGGGAATTGTTAGACACAGGCATACTCTATGAATGGGATATGATTTAAGCCACTCTGAATCAATCTTACCTCACACAGGTAGTTGTTAATCTGGGAGAGATTAATATCTTGAAATGAAAAGCCAAAAGCTTAACTTTTATAGTGACTGGAAGAGTATCATTCCATATGAATTAATCAGCTTACATTTTTAACAATATTCTTTTCATAAGTAAAACACTGGTTTCATCTGTCTGAGTACCCATAGACTGTATTATGAAATATGTAACATTAACACAGAATTAACCCAGGTTAATTTTTACTGAGTTTGTTTCTTGCTTTAATGGTAATTTTTTTTTGCCAGTAACTGAGAGAGAGTCTTTTCATGTAAGGGTTAATAACTGGCAGGTTGAGGCTGCTATTTTGGGATAAAGAATAATGCCCATTTTGTTGCATCTTCATCTTTACATAAACACCGTATCAGAATGATATTTCTTTTTTTCTTTATTTCCTCAGATGATTATTAGGTTGAGAACTAAAAATTAGTGGGTTACCATAGTGATTTTTGCTTCATTTCACTAATATGGGAGTCTCTGAAGTGTACATTTAGTTTGTACCTTTTTTATTGAAACCTTTCTTCTTCTGCTAGACTACAGTTTGTGTCATAGCTTTTTACCATGCTGACTAGGTGGCTGTAAGCCTCTGGACATTCACTTTCAATGTCAGAATTTTTTTTTTTTTCTGTTAGATGCATGAAGGTTTCTTTTAGTAAATGCTTGTTTGAACTAGCATGTATAGTATTTGTTTTTTGAGGGAATTTTCCTTCTTGCTTGCAGTTGTTTCAAATCTGAACCCCTTGAAGACTTCAGGTGCAGTGGTTGATCACTATGACCTGTTAGCAAAATACATCTTTTTCATAAAAAATGACACATTTTACCTGACCTGTAGTTTGATAGGAAATGAAATAGGAGGTTATAATCATAAAAAGCATTCTTCAAACATACATAGATTTAACATATTTTGTATAGACTATTAGAAAATATTTAAGTCAAGTATAATTGTTTTGTCGCTTCTTCAACATAACATAATTCTTGGTGTGGCAGAGATTGAAAGTCAAATCCAGTGAAGACAGTGTGAGAAAGGTTTGGTTCATCTGATGGGAAAGCGCTTCCTTGTACTAAGAAGTCAAGAAGAAAAAAACCTCATATTCTGGGAAACATTGAGCTTCTCTACAATGAGACTTTCTGAAAGTATAAAAACCAAGAGGAAGGATGTGAATTTACTTCTCACCCTATTAAATCTTGATGGGAATAGCTAATTGGCTCCCTGGTCCATATTAGTGTTATTGCATAGAGGAATTCTGACAGAAAGTATTTTTTCAGAAATTATTATAATTTTTGTTGTGGAGAAGGTATGTAAACTTAAACGGAGGACAAATCCCTCCCTTTTTTGTGTGCAGAATCTATCTTCAGAAGGTGTTGCCTCAAAGGATATTTCTGCAGTTGAGTAGAGTTTAGGTTACACAGAAGTTACAAATGCTGAACATTATTTGTCACTTTGGGAAGGAGATTTAATATTAAAAGGAGGGATTAAGAGAGCCAAAGCTGAAGTGGCTGTAGATAAACTTCAAAAGTGTTTGTGTGTGTAAGTGTATGGGTGTATTCAATAGAAATATATCTTTGCAGGACACAGAGGTAACAGTGGTCTCTTTTTCAATCCCCATTGGCCTTTGCCGGAATTATCAGATGCAAGGTGTTCTCCTGAAGTTCTTGCTCAGGATAGTATTGCTGTGTAGTTTCTACTTCCTGGTTAGATAGTCTACACTTTCTGCTAACCTTGTTGTAGAGACTAAATGGACAGGACAAAATGTTGAAACCCTTCCTAGATGTTTTTGATTCCTACCCAAGACAGAGATAGGTTAGAGATCTGTTTTATGCTGTCTGGCTCTTCCTTCAGAAATATATTTAGCTTACGTTTTTTGTAGTCAAGGAGAGAGTTGAAAATATTGACAATGTCAGTACTAATGGTGAGTTGCGGGAGGGAGAAAGATAGAGGAGGAGAGGAGTTAAATATTTATTTATCCCAATCCTTAATGAAAGTTTTTACATTTATGATTATTATTTTTAAATCTCACACCTCCCCATCACCAAATACACTTGTGAGCTTTTTGGCTTTCCATCACATTGTTACTTGTTTTGTTGTATCTCATATTTTATGGAAGAATGAAACTGAGATGTGTATTAGCTGTATCGGGACATTGTGAACATCACTCCCTGCTAATTGCTGCAATACTAATTTGTTATCATGAGAAGAAATCCATAAATGTATCTCTGCCACAAACTGGAACCAGTGAAGAAAGTCATATAAATGTAATAATCCTAACAAGGCAAGGGAGAAGTGAAATTTCAGAATTCAGTAAATATTTCCTTGTACTGAATAAGAGAAACAACCTCTGATCTTCCTGCGTGAGATGCTTTTCATATGTCATTTTCAGTTACAGAGAATCATCTACCTTGACATTTAAAGACTGAAAAATTGGAAGTTTTTAACCCTGTATTTGAAGGAAAGTAATCTGATTCTAGAAATGAGTGCTACCTAATTGCAATATGCCTAGTGTGCCAAATTTAAAAAATGGTTGTCTAGTGCTTCAGATCAAACATAGTCCTGGGTATTGTTTGTTTCTTTTCAGCAAGTGGTGTTTGTCAAGCAATGGATGTGACTATCAGATGGTTGATAGTTGAGTAACATATTGATAATGACTATCAGACTATTATTAAGGAGATAATATAGTTTTACATCTGCTACTTACACATTTTTGAGTAGCACAGCCCAAATGCACCTTTTTACTTCAACAATATCAACCTACATTCAGCATTACATTTGCTATGTAGACTCAACCAAATTAAAACAAAAAAGTTATACCCACAGGGGAATACGCAGTATTCCTGTAATATTGTTTTTCAATAAGTAAAGCAGTACATGAAAATGGATTTAAAAATAACTTCAATATTAGAGCTGAATTTTATATCCATCAGTTTTTCAGCTTATGGGATTTTCTCATCCTGATGTGTTTTGCATTTCTCATATGGTTAGTGAATCCTTATTCCGAATGCCTTTCCATCCTTACTTCAGACATCTCTGTAGCTCTTGCATCTTCCTAACGTCCTTTGACAATTAGTTCCACCTATCTGGTACCTATTCTATAATCACCATAATCACCTTCTTTTGTTTCATTTTACTTGACTGCCACTGGTTTCACTTGATGAACCACAATTCTTGTACTGGAAGATTTGGTGAGCGGTCAATCTGTAACCGCTTTCCTCATGTTATTTATATATCTGTTATATTTTTGCTTATTTTTACTCATCCTATGTATTTTTACTCATCTGTTTTCCAGGCAGAAAAGTTCTACCCTATTCTGTTGACTTTTTAAATACAGAAGATATTAATACATTTCATCATCTTGTTGACCTTTTCTGAACTTTTCCCAGTATATATATATGCTCATTTTAAGTTGAAGTGATAGTGGTATTCAAGGTGTGGGTGAACCATGGATATATAGTTTTCTAGATTTATATGTTTTCTACTTGTGATTGCCTAAAAGCTTGCTTCTGACTTGCTATTTTGGATTGCTGCTAAGCATTGTTACTCACTGAAGTCTAATGTTTTCTCTAGGAAAAAATAATAAAGTTACCACTTTAAAATATGAATAGCTTATCCCTAAATTCTGTACCACTTCTGCCTTACTTTCCAAGTTCAGGTGTTAAGATTCCCACTTGGTTTCCTTTCTCTTGCTGTTCTTTCAACCCTTTTCCACCTCTTCATAATGTCTATCTACCAGATTGTATGTACTTCCTCTCTATATTTTTTTTTGTTTAAAATATTTTTTCTTAAAATTTACTTCTTCACCTTATATAATTCTGTGAGGTTCATTTTTCTCAACTTTCCTACAGTTCTTAAATGACTAAGATGCCAAAGCAGTGAACGAAGTGCAGATACTTGAATAGGTAGACAGATAAGAGTATTTTCTGCTGGCTAAACCAGTTGAGTGGGCCGTACCATACCTCACATATGGGTATAATTATCATTAGTGTGATTCTACTGCTAGAGTGATGACAGGTATTAATTGAACTTCTATATGTCTTTTCTATTTCTTTTCAAAGTATATGGTGTTCATGTAATATTTGTGCAGGCCTTTATATGAGTTTGTTAAGACTTCACGGCATGAAAACTTAACCTTGTTCTAAGAACTCAGCCCAGGGAAAGGTCATGTCTTTACAGTGGGAGGGGTAGTACTAACAGATCATCTTAGAAAATTTTCTGAGGGGGAATTTCAGACATCGATCCCTGAGCAAGAGAGGCAGTAAATTCGATTGGTGTGGCCTCACCTTGAATACTGTGTGCAGCTCTGGGCCCCACGGTTTAAGAATATTGTCAGTGAAGCACTCTGGATGCATCCAGAGGAGGGCAACAAAGCTGGTGAAGGGGCTGGAGGGGAAGTGGAGACAGAGGTGCTGATCTCTTCTCTCTGATATCCAGTGATAGGATGCGTGGGAATGGTTCAAAGCTGCACCAAAGGAGGTTCTGACTGGACTTCAGGAAGCATTTATTTACTGAGAGTGGTCAGACATTGGAACAGGCTTCCTAGAAAGTTGGTCGATGACCGAGCCTGTCAGTGTTTAAGAGACCTTTGGACAATGCCCTTAGCAACATTTTTTAACTTTTGGTCAGCTCTGAATTGGTTGGACAGTTGGAGTAGGGGATCATTGTAGGTCCCTGCCAACTGAAATAGTCTATTCTGATCTAATTCAGCTTCCTCTTTATTGATTTAAAAAAAACCCAACCCATATCTAGTGTTAAATGAAAAGAATTTGGCAATATTTGCTGAAAGATATTAATACTATTACACCATGTTTATGAAGGATTGACTAACTATTGATCAGTAAACTGCATAATATTATTTCCATGTTTACAAAGGTAAAAAAGTTAGAGACTGAAAGACTTTGGCGGGAGCTGCCTGTGCGAGCAGCAGAGGCTGAGCTTCTCTGAGTCCCAATGCCAGCCTTTACCAAGAAAATTCTTCCTATCTACTGTATGGCCATAGCCAGCACTAAGGCTGAGACAAAGGACTAACAGAGAGAGGAGTTATGGTGTGAATTAAGTAACCTGTCTCCTTCCTTTCCACAAATGTTTTTTTCTGTCACTGTTATTTTAATAGTGAGAATGATACTGCAATGAAGGTGATGCTCCAGTGCTGGTGCTTCAAATGCTTAACCTCTTACTCCGCCCGTGATGGTAGCAAGGGAAGTGTGAGGTCAAAAAAATAAAATACTGTTTTTGTGGTAATAAGGGCTAGTCTGTATGAGCACATTCATTAATCTTTATTTTCTTCAGTTAAGTGGAAGTTTGAAGTATGTACTAAACATGTGAAGAAGAAAATAAACAGAAACAAGTTCCTTGATAGTAGTATTTTGTTATTTTGTTCACTTGCCATACTACTTGAATGCTAGTACTTTGCCTCTTTTAGAATAAATCTCTGTGCTGCATGTCTCAGCTCACTTTGAACCACCCTCACCTTCCAGTATTTTGCTGTTTTCTGAGCTAGCCTCAGACCAGTGATTCTAGGAACATTGAACTCTGCTACTTCCCAGTGTTTTGGGTCAGAGTTTTTGGAAGTAATCAAAATTGAAATGTATTCTGCTGCAGACTGAAAATTTTGTAATTACTTTTTTTCCCTAATAATAAATGATACAGATGCTACAGTGTTTAAAAAAAAATCATAAGGGTTTGTGGATTGCAGTATTGATACTTTCTTTACAATTTTTACATTGATACTTTTGGCACCTAACATGCATTTAGCATCTTGTCTTTATTGTGAAATAATTGATCAATAGTATAAGATGTAGAAAAAGCATCTGTACAGTAAAAAGTAATGCCAGTAATATCTCTCTCCATGGCTTCAGCAGCAATCACCTTAGGCATTCTCATGAGTATGCTAAAATTCTGTATATTTGATGTGCATCTCTGTACCTTTCTGTACAGTATTTGTGGTTATGGCATATGCTGCCTTGTACCGGTATTTTGTTGGGGCTTTTTTTTTTGCAAAAAATGGATAATGCAAAAAACTAGGTAACAATCTATTCTTAACAGATGAAACTCTTCGGAAATTTAAGCTGGTTCTAATTCCAGCATCACGGTTTAGACAAAGACATTAAACAAAGACTAACAAATGCAGACTGAGTCAGAAATTCCAAAATAGGGTTCTGTGAACAACATTTTCCATCTTGAGGTCTGAATAGGGAGAATAACAATGACTTAAAATTATTCAGGGTTTGGTGTTGTTTTTTTTTTTTTCAAAACAGTGAAGGGCAATTTTTTATTTTGAGTTATATAAATTGTTCAATGTGATGCAAAATGAAAAAATTTTGTGGGTTTTTTTTTTTTTTAATTCATGGCAATAAAAACAAATTTCACAAAACTCTGAATGGAGGACATGTGACAGTCATTTGCCTAGAATGCAACAGGAAGCTTCAGTTTGTAGAAATCTTACCAGATGCAGTCTGTGCTTCCAAGAATATGTCCTGTTTCCCAGGTTGTTACTACTGCTTTCCAGGTTTTTAGCATACTTTGAGGTAGGCTATCTAGCCAGGTGGCATAGCTTCATTTTGTAAAAAATAATGAATCAGATTTCTCTGGACTGAAATCCAAGTGTCCCGTCATTTTAGGATCACTGTCATCTGTTTGCTTTTCTGTCTTATGTGGCAAGTTAGTATTTTGTAGTGATTAGTAATGGAGACAGCCAACAGCATGCTTAGATGAATGGTGCCTGTTATTAAAGATCTGTTCAACTGAAGTCAATAACCTTTGGATCAGGTCTTTTGTGAAGACTGTGTATCTCATTTAATTTGGTGTTCCTCCACTTCAGTGGTTAAACAGTCACTGCTTAACACTCTGGATTACATCATATTTTATTCTCCCTATTGGTCTTGGTTTATATTTTGTTTTCTTCCCTTCACACCACTTTATGGCTACAGCAGACTCAGAAAGTCTTATGGGCAAGCTGTGGTTTTGGATATCATCTTCCTGTGTATTCTTGGTCTCAATGAAATGACTGTGATAACAGCTACTTATGAATCTCCTTTTCTGAGTGTTTTGAAAGCGTAAGTTTGCCTAAAATGTTACTTTTGTCTACCAAGGAATAGATAGATAGAATATCGATATTCTTCAAGACTTTTAGCACAAACCTTTCAGCTGGTCCAAAATTTCCAGTTTACAAAAAGAAATAGATCAGAGGCTTGGGCAAAGATCCAGCTCTAGTTCAGTTTCTTATATTTTGGTTTTGGTCCTTTTTTTTTAAATTTGACATAGTAAAACTAAATTTGAGTAGCTAATCTGAGGGAAGAAGAAGACATTTAATAAATGACTGCCAAATAAATGGATACGTTTTACACATTCCATGTACACAATGCTATATTGCCTCACTAATATAAATTTATTAACATTTCATAATTTCCTAATAGACATTCATAGATAAGTAAAAGGAAAAAATGAAGTAAGCCTTTGACTTATGTCCTCAATATCATAGGAGAATTTTGAAAACATCTATAATTTAAGACAACTTCAAATGTTTTTATTATTCATGATGAGAATAGTCTTTGCAATCATTTATTCAAATCTTACACAACTAATCTTCCAAGTCAGAAATTTTATAATTGCATTATATCAATATTCACTGTTAATTTTTGCCTGAGAAAAGAAAAGGAAAATTTACAGTAATATTTTTTTAGTTGATAGTTCACACTGAACTTGAGTCCCTGATATTTAATATTACAGAAAAAAAGTGGATATAAAATGTATAATGTACTTCTAAATTTTGCACCAAGGAAGAAACAACTGTGGAAAACTACATATAAGTAGTATAGCAGTCCCCTATTATTGTAAAAACAAGGGGAAGGATATTTAATGGTACATCTGTGTGGGCCAACTTGGAATGAACGTTTCCTTTGTGTAGTTAGTCAGACAGTCCACTTTTCTATCTTGGCATTTCTTCTTTCCCTCAGCAGGAACTCGTGTCATAATTTCTACCATTTCTGGAAAAAAAAAACAAGCTCATTAGTCATATGAATCATAAGACTTAAAAAGTAATAAAATTGCAATATACAGAGCAGTCTCTCAGTTTGAAGAGTCAAATTGATTAGATGATTTACCTTTTTTCTTTACATCCATCATGTATTGATGGCAATGCTTACTGCAAAGTGATGAGTGTTACACATCTTTATATAAATCTGTGGTAGTTTTTCCAAATTATAAAATATAATGTGGTTTATAACTCAACATACTGTTTTAGTGTTTTAAGGGGAAATGATACATCTAATTCTTGATATTTACTTGTAATGATGCAAACCTGTCTTCTTGTTGGGCCTTGTAGCTGATTTTTGGACAGTAGGGGATTTTATTCCACCAGTGAATCAAGAACACTGGCTACTTGGTAACTTGGTGAGTTTTTTCCTCTTCTGCTTGATACGGGGAACTGATGATCCCCAGCAGGTGGTTGTTTTGGAGAGAGTGTGTGTGTGTGAAACTGATACTTGAGACGTTTCTGTCCTGGTTTCCCTGGGGATAGAATCATAGAATTGGTTTTCTGTTTAGGAAAGCTGCATTTTTGAGAAGATTGCAGCACTCTATTCAGTGAAACCAAAGTTGATAAGACACTTTGTTTTCATTCGGAGCCAGCCATGGTATGCGAGTAGCAAAAGTCAATGCAGCTGACACAAGCTGGCCAACAGAAATGTTCCATATTATAAACATCACGCTCACTATAAATTAGAAAGTTTACTAGGGATGGTCTCTTCTCCTCAGTGGTCACCCATCCCTTGGAGGTTTTGCTCCTGAGGCCAGTTCTTCTGTTTCTTGTGACTGTCTCATTTTTGCTGGAGCTGTGATGCTCACAGTGCTTGACATCCAGCATTTACTGCTGGGAGTGCACAGCTTGTGACCACTACGCTGGCTAAGTATAACTTTGTGTATTTTCTGTTAGTATTAATAGTGGGGGAAGGAGTGTTATTATTATTTTATCTTATTAAATCTGTTCCCATTTCAACCCACGGGTCTTCTTTCCTTTTCCCAATTCCCTTTCCTGGTGTGGGTGTCATTGGGTGATAGAACAACTGGATAAACAAAGACATTTAGCCACACAACTGAGATACTTAATAGAAAATTGTGCTTAAATGAAATACTACTGGTAAGCACTTTCCACTAAGAGATAAAACCACAAAAATGTATCTGCTTTGGATATCTACTGCATTTTGTGTAGGGTTATTGTTCTGAGGTTTGAAAATTATAATACAGTTTTCTAAGGGTATTTTTGTCTTTTTGTTTGTTTAGTAGTCATGCATAATTACTGGGAGAAAGAATAGTTTAAATCTTGTTTTTCATGAGTCTGGTGGCCAAAGGCATAGAAGGGTTTATGAACTTGGTACAGAAGACAAGCAGCTGAAAGATGCAGAGATGAGAGACGAAAAGGCGGTAAAGGTGATAAGGTAATTTAAAAGCAGGGGCTGAGGAAATCTAGTGAGTGTCTAGTTCAAGATGAATCGTTCTTTAATGTTTAAATAATAAGACTCTATATTGTCAAAAAATGAATAATTTTCTTAAAGGTGGAGTTTGTTAAAATCCAGGTGGGCTACATGGAGGCGTAATTTTGATCAATAAAATCTCACTGAAGCAGGGAAATACAAATAGGTCAGCCTGAGATAAAATGTAGGTCTGTTTTCATGTCAGTGCAAATGAAATTTATGTATAAGAAAATAAAAACCAAACAGCATGGTTTACCTGGATTTTTCAGTTTAAATGGTGTCACAGAAAATCAATAGAAGGAAAGTTAGTCAATGAGACACTGTAATATCAATGGATGAATTACTTGATGATTGAGGTCTAGACTCTAGAATACATGAATGAATAAAACACAGAGCCAAGTTGGGTAAGTAGACAGATTGTATCAGCAAACAATGCTATGTCTGAGAAAAATGATATTTCATGCCTAACTAAGAGTAGAAAAAGTTAGGACTACAGTACTACTTAATCAAAGTGGTAAAACTAACTAAGGAGGCTGTGAAGACAAAAATAAAGGCAAGAAAAAACCACCATAGTGAAAAAGTAAACTACACTTATCTTCCTATAGGCTGGCTAACTGTCGTGATGGAGCAGAGGCTGATTTTTTTGAGTGCCCTTAAATGTTCTTCCAATAAGCAGGCTAATTGGAGAATGTAGAATAAGGGAAGCAACTCAAAATGTTGTGAGCAGACTGCAAGACAGGCTTGTTCAAAATACTGTTATCTAAAGTCTGTTCTGTAATGTGGCAATAATATTCTCACTATTTGTTGTGCTCCTGAGAAAATTCAGAACAACAATCAAAAACCTAAAGCAATCTCTAAAGCTGGAAATAATTATTTTTGTAAGTTTTCTCTTAAATATGTAGGAGCTTATGCATGTTACTAAT
Organism: Coracias cyanogaster; assembly: GCA_033124195.1. Lineage (NCBI taxonomy): Eukaryota > Metazoa > Chordata > Aves > Coraciiformes > Coraciidae > Coracias > Coracias cyanogaster. The sequence continues at coordinate 170,169 of JAVSBS010027118.1, read as the reverse complement.
AAAAAAGAGTAAACCTTAGAGTATCCAAAAAGGTAGCAGGATAAAATACCTGCATATTCTATAACTTGAGGGATTAGAAACCAAAAGACATCGTATAAAAACATCTTGTTACATCAAGGAAAGTAGGAATTTTTCAAATTAACATAAAATCACAGTAGGGCAAAAGAAGGAGCAAGAATCAAAACACTGCCCTTCCATGCCAAGAAAACGACTGCGCTGAAGGCCTAAAAAACAGTGAGAAGCTTTTTCAGGTACATAAGTATAGTACAGCTCATAGATAATTGAGATATAATAGGAGTGCCAAGGATAGTAAGTCCATAGCAGGTGAATTCTGTGGCTTGGGCTTCCTACAGAGGCACATAAAGAAGTAGCCACAGCAGAGCTTTTCTTTGTTTTAGAAAAAGTTGGAGGAACTTCTGAAGGAAGAGCAGTTTTAAAAGAACAGTTTAAAAGCCCTGGCAAAGTTATTCCCCAGCTTTTATTGCTGAGCACAATGTCATATGGTGAAGAATATCCTTTCAGTCAGCTAGGGTCAGCTGTCTCAGCTGTGCCCTCTTCTAACCCCATGTGCACCCTGGCCAACTCGCTGAGGGGGCAGTGTGAGAAGCAGAAAACACCGCGATGCTGTGCAAGTGCTGCTCAGCAAGAGCTGGAACACCCCTGTGTTATAAACAGTTTTCCTTGCAGATCCAAAACACAGCCCCACACAAGATACTATCAAGAAAATTAACTCTATCCACCCCAAACCAGTGCACTAATTTACTATACATGTCATATTATTTTATATCATATATCGTAAATGAAATCTGAAAAACCCAAACAGTTGAGAGTTTGACAAAACTCTGCCAAGTTTGATTTTTGTAGCCAAAGTAAGCACTACTATTTTGGTAGCTTTACAACAATTAACAATAGGAGCAAAGAAGTTGTTTTTATGCACATAATTCTTTAATCTTCTATATTTTACAGAAAATTTTTGATACCATCCCTGGCCTAGGCAGTTTATTATGTGCTACATAGAAATGGATTTTTTCCTGACTTTTCTTATATTAGCCCCTGTAAAATACCTCCAAGTCTGAAAATACCAGGATCAGAGTGGGAGAAAGATCAATGTTTCTTGTATTCTACCGCTGAGTGGCCTACCTATCCTTTCTTTTTAAAACATTTGGCCTACCTATCCTTTCTTTTAAAACATTATAAATGGTTTTAAAGGCACTGAATGCTTACTATTCAAAGAAATCCAATCTGGTTTTCCAAAGCATTCATCAAGCTTTTCCACATATGGGTCTGAAATGCAAAAAAACCCCAAAAGTTTTGTTAAAATTTCCCCAGTTCAAAACTCTTCAGAGCTGTAGTTCAAAACAAGAATGCTGTAGTTATGTAAAGCGTATTACTGCAGTTTATTTAATGATAACATTCAGGAGCAGATGTACTGTTATACTGTTTGAACAGCTTAAATCCTCGCATTCTCCCTTTTTTTACAGCAGCATTTGTGTTTGGCAGCCCTTTGCAACTGCTTACAGCTGAACCAAGTTCCTGTGGATTTTCTTTCTACTGGTCACTTCTCTGTTCTGGCAGTAATTTGTCTGTAGTTCCATAGTGCACTTCACAACATATATCATCCAGGAAAAAGTCTAGTGGAAAGCGCCATGAGTTTTTAAGGCAGTCATATAATAAATAAAGGAAATAATAATATGTTGGTAGGAAGGGGAGGATGAGTGTTGGTTGTTTTCATTTTTAAAAAATTTTGTTTGTTTTGGCATAGTTAGAAGCCCTTTAGTTAAATCCAGGGATCAGAATGCTTTTTATTATAATCTGCAAGAAAAAAATAACTTTCCTTTTTTAGTTATTTGTTTGGAATTACTTGTCCCATTCATGATCATTGTCCAAGAAGAAACATACTATTTTCTGAAGTGGTAATGAAAAAATATCCTTTTAAGATAATGTGCCATCTCACTTAAGTGCTTTTTAAAAAAATAGCATAGTTTAGATTTTTATGTTGTGCTTTTTTGAGTACTTGTGAAGAATGTGTTTGAAGGCCACTATATTTCATCCTTTAAGCAATAGGCAGTAGTTTAACTCATTAATGATAGCATGTATCATATCTGCTTGATCAGAACCCAGATTAACATGATTTTCAGAATAGCTTTGCACCTAGAATTGCCGTTGGCATCAGCCTTTGAGTTCATGTGGTTTCTTTTCTTATTCTAATCAGCTTCCTTAAGGGCTACTAGGTTAGGCAGGAGCTGTATGACACTGACAAAATGTGAACCAGAACAACAGTGGTTGTACATGTTTTCAGGCTTCAGAGGTCAGACCGCTGTTGTGTATGGTGAAACTTAGAACAGCTATCACCTGTGGTATTACATGTTAGAACCTATAGCACATTGCCAATCTACCTGCTTGTAGATAACTCTTAAAAATACTAGTTCAGTGTGTTTAATCTTTGAGAATGTTCCTGTAAGAGCCAAGCTTTCAATTTTTTTTCCAGCTATCTTGTTCCTTATTACTAAGTACAGAATACATTTTTCCTGTGTTAAGAGATGGAGTCTTGCAAGTACGCTTTGAGGAGCCAGTAGAACAGAAACAATCATTGTTGTGTTGAAGTACAGTATTCCAGGCTTGAATCTTGTCTGAATCCAGGCTGTGGTATGCAGAACTGTTACTGAAACTCCAGCATGGTGTAGTGCTTCCACTTAGTTAAGACAGTAACAATAAGAAAACGAAAACTTGAAATGACAAATACACTTCCAAGGAAATAAAATTCTTTATTCTGTGATGTATTAATAACTATGCTCTGACAATGAGCCGTCTGTTTAAAAGTATGCAAGATAATGTCTTTGACAAATTGTTTCTTGTCCAAAAACGACAAGCATGAGAATTACAGGAACCACAGAAAAGCAGTGCCTGGAATAAGCAATTTAAGTTTTAGGTGAAATTGGGAAGAGGAAAATGACGAAAAGCAAGTTAATCAGAACTGAAGAGATGAAGCCTTATTTAGTTTAAGCTGTTGTCAATGACACAATAGTATTTGCTAAACAGTTCGTTAAGCTGACATTTGCCTGTATTCTTAGGGGGAATGAGTTAGTTAAGATAGAGTTTGATGTGCATGGCCCTTGACATTTTAATGCAAGTTTAAGCACTGAATTTCAAGCAGCTCTTGTACTCATTAGCAAGCCACAGAAGGGAGTTGTGCTTTCACTTACCAGACCATTAATTTATTAAGATAGTGAGATATTAGAAATACAGCAAACCTTGCCAAGTACTCTCTTTCCTATATGCAATTATAATAAATCTGTATTTATGATGAAAAATTGGAAGCTGAGCTCTAGCATATGCTTCCATCTACTATTTTACTTTTGAAACCAGTTGTAATGATAGGTTAGGGCTTAGTCTAAGAAAACTCACAGAACTTTCGTCTTTGGGGCTTAAATATAAGATGCAAGAGATTAATTAAACACCAGTAATTTACAAATGAGCTATTTGCAATAGATAATTAAAGCTGTAATTGGGTAGGAGAATTATGAGAGCTATTGAATCACCTGTGGAAAAATTGATGTTTGGTATTGTCTATCTTCATATCAATGTGCTTGCATAACTTGAGAATGTAAACTGTGGAGTACCTCTCTCGTTAAATAATTTTAAGATTGACATATCTGATTTCTCCACTGCTGATTATCAAGTAGCAAGTCTTTTTGTGCAGGACAGAAGCTTTTCTCCCCTTTATGCTGCTGTCTGAGATTAAATTTTAGTGAGAAATTAACCTTTCTTGACAATATGTTAGGTTCAGACCACTGCCTTACACAGACCATCAGGCTTGAAGCCCACAGTCTTGGTATGATGTACAAAATAGACTACCAAGTACTCGAACAAAGTGAGTTCTTTACCACTACTAGCCAAAAATTATTATAGATTGATGTTCCTGCTCCACCATTGTGACCAATTACATTAAGTAATCTTCCCTTTTTATGAGAGAATTAAGTCTTCCAGTTTATTAACATTCTGTATATAGATATACATCAGTGGAAAGCATACTAGTTAGTGATGCTGTTTTCTTCAAAGTGAACATAAAAACTCGATGTGACATAGCCAAACAGCTGGATTTTTTTATATCCTACAGACAGCTTGAGATTGACTGCACTCAAATTGCTTGGCAAAGTAACTAACTTCAAATACCAAAGCTCTAAGTAGAAAAATACACCACTTGGATTCATACATGGATATTTTAAATTTGAATGAGAACATTTTGCATACTTAAAGTTCTTTAAAAGTTTGTTGAAGTGTGTTAATTTTAAGTAACTTAGCAATTGATAGTATAATTCCATGCAAAGCAGCAGCATTTTTACTCTTGCATTAGGTAAAACAACAGAGGCAGCTAATATGCTGCATGTTTGCATGTCAGTTACAGCAAAATGTGCACAGAAGGAGGGGCAGAAAGAGTGTTTTTGTGCTCAACAATGGTGGTGAAGCGCAGTCTGGGCACAGTACCCAGCACCAACTGGAGCAACTACACCCATACAGCGGAGCCCTGACTCAGGCTGAGTTCCAGAGGGAGGATGCAGGTCTTCACCTCTGAGGCTGCAAGAACTATCTGGGACCTTTTGCTGAGACCACGGCAGAAAAACATGGCGTCCTTGCCTGCGGAATTTTTGCTCTGGTGTCACCAAGTAAAAGAACTGTAGGAGTATGTCAGCAGACTGTGTGACTTCAGAGGTGACAGGAAGGAGATTAACTGACTTTCCTCTGGGACTCTGAGGCCTGAAGCCACCACTGTGCCAAAATACAGACGGGCAGAGTCTGTGCCTGTTGGTTCAGAAATGGAAACTCCCATGATGGTGAAGGCTGTAAACTGGTGACTTTTGATGTCAGGGAGAAGGTTCCTTCTCTGCCTGCAGATAGGCAGCTACACAGTAGTTCAGTGCCTGGTAACAGATAATGGGCTAGGAGCTGTGTCCAATGAGACTTGTGAGCTAGCTGTGCCTAAATCACCCGGGAGCATCAGGAGGAAACAGTGAGTGACAGCAGTGGTGTACACCGAGTTGAACATAAGCTAGCAATGTGCTCTTGCAGCAAAGAAAGCCAACAGTATCCTGGGTTGCATTAGAGTGTCACCAGCAGGTTGAGGGCGGTGATCCTTCCCCATCTTCTCAGCAGTGATGAGAGCACGTCTGGAGAGCTGTGTCCAGTTCTGGGCTCCTCACTACAAGAGAGATATAGACATGTTGGAGCAAGTCTAGGAGATGTCTGGGAAGATGGTTAAGGACTTGAAGTATCTATCTTATCAGTAGAGGCTGAGAGGGCTGGGATTACTTAGCCTTGAAAGAATAGTCTCAGGGAGATTTTATCAAAGTGTACAAATATGTAGTGGGATGCAAAGTGGTACTTTTCCATGTTCTGAAGACTCATTACAAATACAGTCCAAATAAGTCCATGTTTATCAGTACGTGAGACTTGTCTAATGCCAAAAATGGCAGGAAGTTTCTTAGGCTATCTCTGTCTTATCGCAGCAGCAGAAACCCAACGAAATGTGTTGTGAAATCCTGGTCATATGGCTGGATGGTCTGATGGTCATTTGGCTGGAGCATATTGCAGGTCATAAAATCATAGAATGGTTTGGGTTGGAAGGGATCTTAAAGATAACCTAGTTTGAACCCTGCTGCCGTGGGCAGGGACACCTTCCATTAAACAGGTCACTCAAAGCCCCACCCAGCCTGGCTTTGAACACTTCCAAGGATGGGAGATCCACAACCTCTCTGGGAAACCTGTTCCAGGGTCTTGCCACACTCACAGTGAAGAACCTTTCCCTTGCATCTAATCTAAATCTACTCTCTTCAAGTTTAAAGCCATTACCCCTTGTCCTGTCATTACATTCCCTTGTAGGAAGTGCCTCTCCAGCTTTCTTGTAGGCCCCTTTAGGCACTGGAAGGCTGCCACAGTGTCTTCCCGGTCATGTGGCTGGATGATCTGATGGTCATCTGGCTGGAGCACATTAAAAGTCCTCTCAAGTGACTTTGTAACAGAAAGTAGGATTGGATGTATCCAAGTATTGCTGCAATATCTGCAAAAGCATCCACACCCAGCAGCTGAGAGAGGTTACTTTGACAATCAATACCTACCCCTAGAGAGTGGTGGAAAGAGGTTAACACAACAGGCATGTCAGAAACAAGAAGTTGTTTAGGAATGACTAAGTGGCTTGTAGAAGAGAAGAACTGTGGATTTAAGAATAACATAAAATAAAGTAAGTAAGTCATGAAGTAATGTATGACATCTCTACAAAAGAAAATTCAGCACCTAAATTGGGACAACCTAGGTTTAATGTTGTATCAGCAACTGCCCAAACAGAAGTGTGGAAGTGAGTGGGTCTTGCCAAAGGAAGGCTAAGAATATAGTATCAGCATTCTGTTAACCCTTTGACAGACTGTGTAGCTGACAGATAGAACATAGTGCAAAATACTGTTTCTTAAACAGCTGAATGTTCTCGGTACAGCTAGTTAAGGAACCCATGTTTTAGTCCGAAATAGTGCAAAGGTCTGGTCAGAAGTATTAACTGTTGAACAGCTATTATGGAAAACTAACCAGAAAATACTCAAAATGCAACATCTTGGGGAATAAAATGTGCCAACCTACAATTTAAAAATAGAAAAGTTGGTCAAACACCTAAAAAAATTTCAGAAGCCTAGAGTTAAAGATAGCATTACACACACGTGTGTTACTTTCAAGAATGGTTAAAATTCTATGTTTAAACCATAAACTAATGAAAGATAATAGATGTTAAAAGTAAACTAGCATCATTTATGAATGGAAGTCATGTCTTTTCCTCCAAATGAGGAAAAGATGTAAAAAAATAATCTCCTGCAAATGAAATGTTAAACCACAACAAAGGTGTAAAAAAGATTCTGAGTGACTGAGTTGAAATAAGCCTTTTTTCAAACACATCAGATTCAAGAAGTCTGCCAGAGAATTGGTGGGCTGAGACGTGATCAAAGAGCATTCAAGAAAGATAAGGTCATTGCTGAAAAACTAAATTAATGATTTGAATCAGTTTTTGCTATAGAGACTGTCAGGAGTGTTTCTGCACTGGAAACATTATTTACAGGAGAAGAGTTGGAGAAGCAATCGCAAACTAGGTTGTTAACTGAGGAGGTGCAGAAATAATTGATAAATTGGATAGTGAAAAAGAAATCGAGGCTAAAATAGGTGAATTACAACAGTTATTATTTAACCCCTCACAATTATTTTCAGTAATTGGGGAGTGGGGGGTGTCAAACGAAAGACCAGGTTTTTAGAAGTATTTGAGAATTCAAGGAAACTACAAATCTGGAAGCCTGATATCTGTGCCAAGCTAATTAGTAGTAAAGAAATGTAGTGAAGAATAGAGCTGGGAGAACAATAAATTTCTTTATTCAAATTCAAGAACTAGGAAGTATTAAGTGAATTTAGTAGGAGGCAAGTTTGAGACAAGCAAAAGGATCTTTTTCCCAACAACATATAATATAAATGAGGTGAGAACATCTTTATGGCATGATGGGTGTAGATTTCACAAGGTGACCTGGATTTAAGGTGAAACTGATTAAGTTCATGGAAATCCTTTGAAGCTTACCAAATGTATAGAAGCTACCTATAGCTCAGGAAATCACTCAGGAAGTATTATGTGTGCTTGCCTTCATCCTATTAACATGCTGTTAGCATTCTAGCTTTGTCTTATGTTGGCATGCTGGTTTGGTTACTGTATGAGGCAGGCTGTTGTGATAGATAGGTCTTTGGTTCTGACATTCTCCAGACATTCCAATGTACTGAAATGCCATTTGAATATCCTTAATAGTTTCTATGTTGCCTATGTGTAGGCAATCCATAAAATCAGAAAACTGTTAGCAGCATTTGTTGGTAATGCAAAATTTAAGATAATTTGTTCTATTAGAGCTTATGATACTAAATGAAAAATACTATATGAAAATTAGTGTTGCTAAAGCATAGTAATACATGTAAGAAAAAAAAATTATGCATGAATGGTGATAGGCTAGTATTGGACTAAATTCTTTAGAGCAGAGAACTTGTAGCATTTTTGACAATTCTCTGAAAAAGTGAATTTAACATTATACCGAAGTTTAAAAATGAAAAGATGTTGACTACTCAAAATTTCCTCAAATGAAAAACTAGAACACTGTAACCAAAATAATTCATGATCTGAGTTCCAGGTTTAAAAGGAAGAAAACCCACAAACAACCCCACCAGAACCAGTTTTTTTGTTGGGTTTGGTTTTTTTTTAAGAAACAAATTTCATCCCACTGGGACAAGTGTCTGTAGTGATGAAGAACATAATGGTGGAAAAAGGGAGTAGACTAATAGTAGAGAAAAGAGCAACTGGTAGACATTAAACACTATGACTCAGATTCACTCTGTAGCTCAGGAAGCGTTTAGACTTGTTCAGTCAGAGGAATTGATGATGTTGTATCAAAGTGATCACTCTGTAAATGCTGTTTCTTATATTCCTTCCTAATTGTTTTCTGGCCTCTGTTGGAAACAGGACATCGAATTAGATACATCTCTGAAATTATAAAATGGCTTTTCAGTTTCTCCATTTAAATAGCATATGCATTTTTTCCGTAACTGTTAGAAGTTCGGGTTTCAAACCAAACAGATAGCTAACTTGGTAACTCCATCAGCTTTTATATGTACTACTGGGTCCAATACTGTTTAACATCTTAATTAATGGTTTGGATGATAGGGCAGAGTGTACCCTCAGCAAGTTTGCTGATGACACTAAACTGAGAGGAGTGGCTGATAATGCCAGAGGGTTGTGCAGCCAAGCAGAGGGCCCCCTACAGACTGGAGACAGGAACCTCATGAAGTTCAAAAAGAAGCGCAAATCATGCATGTGGAAAGGAACAAACACATGCACCACCATATGCTGGGGGTCACTCAGCTGGAAAGCAGCTTGGCAGGAAAGAATTCAGGGGTCCTGGTGGACACTAAGTTGAACATCAGCCAGCAACGTGCCCCTGTGGCAAAGGTTAATGGCATCCTGGGCAGCATTAGACAAAGTATTGCCAGCAGGTCAAGGGAGGTGATCCTTCCTGTTTATTCAGCACTCGTGAGGCCAAACCTGGAGAGCTCGGTCCAGTTCTGAGCTCCTCAGTACAAGAGATACGTGGACATATTGGAGAAAGTCCAGTGAAGGGCTACAAAGATGATGAAGGGTCAGGAGCATCTCTTCTATGAGGAAAATAAAAAGCAGCTCTGCAGAGAAGGATCTGGGAGTCCTGGTGGGTAACAGGTTAACCATGAGTCAGCAGTGTGCTCTGGTATCCTGGGGTGCATTAAGAAAGGTGTGACCAGCAGGTCAAGGGAGGTTTTCCTCCCTCTCTACTCTGCCCTGGTGAGGCCACATCTGGAGTATTGTGTCCATTTCTGGGCTCCCCAGTTCAAGAGAGACAGGGAACTACTGGAGAGAGTCCAAGAGAGGGCTATGAGCATGATTAAGGGACTGGAACATCTCCCTTATGAGTAAAGGCTGAGAGACCTGGTGCTCTTTAGCCTGGAGAAGAGAAGGCTGAGAGGGTAACTGGTCAATGTTTATAAATATCTGAAGGGTGGGTGACAGGAAGATGGGACCAGTCTTTTTTCAGTGGTGCCCAATGATAGGACAAGGGGCAACAGACACAAACTAGAACACAGGAAGTTCCACTTAAACTTCAGGAGAAACTTCTTCACTGGGACAGAGCACTGGAACAGACTGCCCAGAGAGGTTGTGGAGTCTCCTTCTCTGGAGACTTTCAAAATCAAACTTATGCATTATGTTACAAAATGAGAATTTGGCTTTCCTTCTGGTAGCATTTAGAGGTATTGTAAGCGAATGCTCATTTTCCCCAAAGATCCCATTTGTTGGAATATAATCCTGGAAAAGTTCCTTGTAAAGACAAAGTTTTCTAAGGCTGAAATCTACATAGCCTTCATTTGGAATCCAGAATGTTGGCTACATCAATTTTGGAATAGGTAAATAGAGCAAAATTTGATCTTGTTCCTTTATGGGGACTTGGATTATCCAAATTATAGCAGACCAATGGGTAGATTAAAGTATTAATACTTTCCTTGTAGACTCAGCTTTGGATCTTAGCTCTGCTGTGGAACTCCAGTGTGGCTCATACTGCCGTACACGTACAGCTAGTGTAGGACATGAGTGCCTTAGTTTCCTTTGTGAAAATGGGGCTAGTCTTTGCAGGACTCAGACCTACATAGGATCATCTTGGATGGCATAATGCTAGCTGGATGGATATTCAGGACTGTGTTCACTGGAACAGTTTTCAGATGTGATTAAAAAATATTTGGAGGGTAGGAGTGTCTTGACTGAAAATGTGCCTATCATGCAAACAGTGCCTTACAAATAGGTGCAAGATTGTGGAGGGAGATGAAAAGAGAAAGTGTGCTCTGGAAAGACACAGTGGTGTCTCATTTTGAGAGTCATACTGAAAATATTTTAAGTCTGATTTCTACTTAAACATCTTTTTAAAATGTTATTTAAAATTCTTACTGTTTATTCCTGATTAGTGGCAGATGTTCCTAAAGTTTTCTTAGGTTCTTCTTTATTATCTTTTCAAGGAGTAGGAACAACTTAGTTGGACACTCTTCAAGTTAATTCCAAGTGTTTCTGGGGAGAAATTAATGATTTCATCACAGATGTTAAGAGGAGGAGAAATAGAGTAATTAATTTTGCCTGTGTAAATTTTTTTTCTTCAGATTAATTTAGATAAAACTACCCAGTCTTAATTTCCTGATCTCAGTGTCTTTTTGGTGTATGTTAGAATGCCACATTTCACACAGGACATAGCTGCCTTTCAGTAATAATGAGAAATTATTTGCTTGTTGTTTTAAAATGAAATTGTGGAACATTTAGACACAAGCGTGAAAGACAATGTAAATGAAAGTCATCATCTCTAGTCGGTTAGGCTTGCCAATTAGATGTGCTGCTAGCAGATAGATCCAGGAAACCTTTTAAAATGGGAGTCTATTCTGGTTTATTTTGTTAATTTACATTTTAATTCTGTAAAACTGCCACTCCAAGGTGGTGGTTGTGTTTTTTTTTTTTCCCCCCAACAGTGTCTTAAGACTAAATTTGTTCTTTTGAAAAAATATAAATCTAATGACATGACTGCTTTTTGTGAGCTGTGTCATTTGGTGTCAAGCTATGTCTGTGATTCATAATTTAAGTCTCTGTGGGCACTTCCTGTTCAAAGGAAGGAGGTGATGGTGTGAAAAAACACTCAAAAGAAATGTATTTCCTTGCTCTAAGGTAAAGATTATGCAAAGAAGTCTTTAGGCATTTGTTCCTACTAAAATCTTGCTTCTTTTGGAAAGATCTATCAATTTGCACTGGACCTACTGCCACCATCTCCAGGCTTCTTTTGAAGTTTGCTCTCCACACATGTTCACCTCTCTGTCTTTTCACTGAGGACTGGAAAAAACCTTGCTCTCTCTAGTCACGTGTTTTTGTTTGCTTGTAGCCAGACATTTCTCATTCAGGAGCTCCTCCTTCCTTCTTCTGGAGTTTTTATTACAATCTTTTGTTTCTGTCCTGTCTTTTTCACAGCATTTAATGGTGCTTGTTTCCAGCCAACTGTCTCCTTTAATTTAAATACTTGTAGTCAGGAGCAAAATTGAGCCCAAACTCGAAGTGGGTATTATGATCTCAGGAGGATGTAGCTGTATTACCTGTTCCTGGAGATAACATGGCATAAACCTAGAGGTGCTGATTCGTACTTAGACAAGATATGACTGATAGTTGCTCCTGGCAGAGTAGCTCCCAGTGATTTTGTGTACCTGTGGATATAGTGGAGCAGGATGCTGGATGTGATGAGGTTTAGCATTTTCCTGTTGGTAGTGAAAAGCTAATAGTATCACATGGCCAGTGCAAGACAGCAGCTATTCAATAAGCCTTCTATCCAGCATCTGCAAAAACTTTCTCTTTCCTCTGTGTGAGGCAAGCACTGCTGAGTGGGTGCCAGCTGGCATTCTGAGTGCAGCTGTTTTCCTAAAACAGTGATAATATGATCATGTTCAGTGATAGAAAATGGCTGTGTGGCCTGACCTCTCACTCTGAGCACTGTGGTAAGGTGCACAACATGTTCATTGCAAAGAATAAGTAATTCTTTTATTCATTCTGATGTTCCACACATTTGGCTCAGCATCTGAACATTTTTTTCAGTATATTAGCCTTTAATAAAAATGCCCCAATTTAACACTTCAGAATACAAGAAAATTAATGATTTATTTCCTCCTTCCCCCCTCTCTGCTTATTAATGATATTTTGCTATACCTGACACCGTTCTTTTAGGCCTTTTCTGAGAACAGTTCTGTTTTATTTTGTTGATTCATAGCTAATGTATGCCGTGATCAGCTAAAAAGACAAGGTGGGGGGGGGTGGGACGTGTAAAAAATTGTGTAGTTTTGTTGCATTGCCCTTGATGCTGCAGTTCAGGTCGGAGAGTCTCTTTATGAAAGAGGCGCAGAGCACTTACCTCCAAGATTGCTAGACCTTAGGTTAGGCAGGCAGAGAAAGAGGGGCAATCTTTACAGAAGCCACAGTGTGAGCAGAGCTTGGTAATGTCTTTGGAAACACAAATGCTGAACAGTATTCTCAGAGGTGATAAACGCTTTCCTTAGGGACCAGGTGAAAACAGTTGCAACCCAGTAAATTGCTTCAACTTGCTGGGAACAAGATTCAAAGGAAATTGTGTTGTGTATAGACGGTGGGAAAGGGGAGATGCTTATGAATGCTTATTTTGTCTCATCCGGCTCTTGTGGTTTTCAATATTTCAAGTTACCTTATCCTGGCTTTAGAAAACACATAGTTCAAAAATCTTTTGATAGTGACCACTCTAAGAGGTTCAAACTGATCCCTGTTGAGTTCTGAGTCATCTTCCAAGTATCTATTCCCTTAATTAGCTTTTTTTTTGAGTCCTTAGGTTGTTCAATGACTTGAAAGTACCTATTTTAGACTAGAGGAGGAGAAAGGAGTTGCCTGTGACATGGACACTATTGTAGGGCCTTGGTACATGTGTGCAGTTAGCGCTACAATCTTTCTATAGCTGATGACTTCCTTTTGCTCAAAACCTTTTCACTGTAAAGCCTCTTCAGAACTGGAGTCTGTGGGTATGTGGAATATTTTTGTGGGGAAATCTGTTTCCTAAAGAAAGAAGGTGTTTTACATTTACAAAGCCATTCACACAGTGCCTTTAATGATGTTTGTTGGCCTAATTGTGGCAGCATTGCTATCATCTAATTTCTTATTGCTTTAATAATTCTGTCTTCAGATTCACACTTCTCTAATTAATGGACGACCTAGTGCTGATGATCCTTCACGTGTACTGCTAGAATTCACGTCTGCTCGCTTTATTCGCCTGAGATTTCAGAGGATACGGACTTTAAATGCTGATTTAATGATGTTTGCACACAAAGATCCAACTGAAATTGATCCCATTGTTACAAGGAGGGTAAGTTCTGGCAAGACAGTAGAAATGCATGTGTAGAAGTATTCTTACACTTGTAAAAGCTGCACCTGCCTTTGTTTGCCAGAGGAAATTTTGAAGATTATAAGTACCTGTTGTTATCTGTCAAAATCCTGATGTTAGAGAATTCCCTCTTCACAGTATTTTGTTATCTTCTCTGTAGCAGAATTAACAGTCTTATCTTTTTTGCTTATAATGCTGTTATTAACATACAAAACATGCTTATTAACGTAAGCACAGCTCCTTTGGTTGCAAACATTCAGATGCGGGTAATTGGCAAGTGATTACTGTTAGAAGTGTCCCCTTGCCTCTTCTGTTGCTCAGTCCTTTAACATTCCTTGAACACATACTTTGAGTAGAATTTCTACTAGTAGTACTCTAAGGTGTAGTAGGGCCTGAACACAAACACTTTTAGTATTATTATATGATTGGTGCTAATAGTAAAAATTTTACATTATGCTTGGATACTATACCTTGGTCTTCTCCACTGTTCCTTGTATGTGCACAGCCCTATCTCTTCTTTCTGCAATCTGTATTTTATTCCTGTGTCACATCTCCCTGTTCTCCTGCTGCTCAAACATTGTGTGCTATTCTATTTTTCCTCTGATTTTTCTACTAAGCATTCCTAAAAGCTGTTTTGGGGGTGTATACCTTTCCATATTTTTCCTTTCTGCTCATTTACTCTTTCTATTGGTAATCTTATTTTTCTTTTGGAAAACTTGGGTTACAACTATATTAAGTCCTGTTATGAAGGGGGAGTATTGTTATTCTTGGCTTTATCATTTATCAGTGGTGGATAACTTCTGTTCCACATTTCTGGTTTCCATTTCTTCCTCTAAATACATAGAGTGCTAGCTAATTCTGAAAGTTTGGAATGCGCCATTCTGTTTTGTATTACAAACCCCAAACCCTTTCCAGTTGAGTGCCGTTATTGCAGCCTCAATAATCATGGAAACTGTGTGTTTACATAAGAGTGCACATCTCTGGGCAATCTGGTCTAAGTGAACAGAAACACAAAATAGAATCCACACTTTAAAAATCACTATATACTCATGAAAACCTAGTGCAGGACTATCCACAGGTTTCTCGGACCAAAAAAGAACAGTAACTTCTACACGGCATCTCTCAGTAAGGCTGTCCTCAAAGGAACAAGGAGCAACTGAAACTTGCCATCTTTGTCTGGCTTTCCCTATAGTTGACATTAAGCAAGCCACTATTCCACAAAACAGGAAACAAAGGGTAGCCACAAACGTATCTACAAGGGTAGATATGTTTTCTGTGTGGTAGAAGGTTAACTGTGAGTTATAAGAGTTCTTGTTTTGTTTGAAGTATTTACTAATGATCTGAAAAAGAGGCAGAACACAGAAACAGAACAATTTGCACATAGCATGTGTGTGTTTTGATTAGCCAATTGTTAGGATGTTACAGGACCCTCACAAAACAGTTGAAAATAGACAAGATGGCATGTGAGATTCACTTTTCATAGATGTCATAATACGTGGTTATAAATATCTTTCCATCCTTCTTTCTGGTTAGGGTTATTAATCCTCACCAAAGAAAGAGTATAAATGGTCAAACGGCAGAGCAACCGTTTAAAAGTTATTTAAATCTCAATGATGAAGACTATTCCATAGTCATTCAGAAGGCCAATAGTGAAAAACAATTCTTTCCACAGTCCAGTGAATGCCCAAGTAAGACTCAGCTAAGGTGAATAAAGGTGTGTGTTTCTTAGTTTTTGTTATAGCCTTTCTCTTCACCCCATCATCATGCCTTTTCCTTTTCATGTTTTCTGATGGGAAGAAATTCTATAGCGTTTGACTTTTCATTACCCAGTGTGCATATATAGCCTTTTCCTATTCTTGTGTTTGGTGTATGCTATGTATAAATTGACATGGCTCTTGTGACCTTCAAACAAATGGAACTGTGCCAATTTATACTCTTTCTTTCACTAAGCCTGAATCTGTTATCAAGACACAGCTTGGATTACACTGTCTGCTATTTTTGTAATAGATCAAAAAAGAAATAAAACAGTACCTGACAGTTTTGTCACTAGAAATGAATTCTGCAGTTTGGCACCTTCATTTTACAATCCACTTAGTTATTCAATTTCTATTTTGTCTTACAGTATTATTATTCTATAAAAGATATCTCTGTTGGAGGCATGTGTATATGTTCAGGCCATGCAAAGGCTTGTCCACTGGATCCAGCGACCAATGTATGTATTTTTCCTTTTTTTTAAAAATGTGCCTTATTCATAGCATGGAATGTGAGAAAATAATCTTGATATTTCTCAGAGTTCTGTGAATTTATGTCTGTTCTTCATCCAGAAGAACAGTAAGAAGCAGTGCTGGGATGAAACAGTGCTGGCAACCAGAATAGTAAACATTCATACAATGTCAGCAGAGGCTTTCTCTGAAATGAAAGAGCAGTTTTCAGATAATTTAGTCCATATTGAAAGTTTCCTAGGAACAACAGAAATTTGGGTTACATTATGTAGAGATGAGCACTAACAGTCAGTCTTTCTTTTACTTGTTGATATTAATCAAGGTGTTTCCTAAATGACTGTCAAGTATTTAATCAATACTTGCAAACAAATGATGACTCTAGAATGGCACATTTACTATGCAGGAAATACTAATTGAGTGATCAGTCAAACTGGTCTACAAAATTATGAGCTGTTTATAATGTCTTCCAACTTGCAGCTTTTTTTGTGTGTGTGCCATTAATAAACACAAAACCAATATAATTGAAATATAGACATATAATTTGTTATTAATGGCCCAGATCTATGCACACATTATCACTGATGCAGAATTTCCAATCTACTACTGTTATGAATGTGCCACAATGTGGGAACTTTTCCTACATTATTCACTTAAGTAGGAGCTGCTTAGGATTTAACATAAAATCTGGTTTGTATATGACATTAAGCCATTTTGTAGGAATTCTTGAAAAAAATTAAACTGGAAGAAATCTTACAGAGAATGCATTTGCAGTTCTAAGCAGTTTCCATGGATCCTTGTAAAAATGTTGCAAACTCCTTGGTTTAATCCTTCTAAGCCTTTTCTGGGATGATGTGTATAGCAACTGTTGAACTATTGTTTCAGATGGCCTTAGTTATCGAACTGCAACATTGTCTTAGTGCCATCTGTTAGTTTTGGGCCTACCTCAGCAAGTAAGTGCTGTTACTGTGATTAAAACATACTTCAGATAGTTTGGCTATTAGACAAGATAAAAGCATTTTAACAAGTGTGATGTCTTGTTTTGCAGGATGACAAACATGTATTTGTCTAACCAGTATAAAAAATAGCATAAGTGAAACAACTCAAGCCATAAGAGATTTGGAGTATTTGGTTTAGCTCTCCAAGGATACTCTTTAGACTGAGTCATAACAAAATTGGTGGTATTTGGCTAATAAACATTATGACTGTAATTGTGAGCACAACAATTAATCTTTCCCCTAGCATTACAAAAAATAAATTGGCTTGAATTTACTGCATTGCTTTTTTGGAAGCATTCCTTAACCTTGTTTTACAGGATTTATGCTTTGTCCTGTGAGCCATAGATTAGCTTGCTGCTTTGACCTTGAGGGGCTTTACAAGGACCACAGAGAATCACCTTCACTGAATAACTATTGGGAAGGCAATTTTTGCTCCTCATTTCTCCAAACTACAGTTTCTTTTATGTTTTCTAAACTGCTTCTGTGTCTCAGAGAGTTTGGGTGTTCCCTACAGTGATACTTTCATGCTGGGGCTAAGCTGGGACTAAGGTGGTCTGCTGAGGAACTAAAAAGTGACTGAAAGGCTGGTCCTGCTCTCATCACTTATTATTTTAAAAACTCCTGCTATCCCTCACAAAGTTATGCAGTTAGAAGGTTACACGATGACTTGACTCATCCCATTAAAAAAAAATGCTAAAGTTAAAGAAAAGCTAATTTTAATTGGATGAGCCAACAGAATTTATTTTGCTTTGCAGCTGCGGGATTGCTGCATCTAAAGGAAGAGTGGAAAATGGCTAACTCCTTCTAGTGTAAGCCAGCTATCTGATCAGTTTTCCTGTAATATGAAGCTGTATCTGAGGGCTAGCAGCACTTTGGCTTATTCGATACATTGGGGAACTTTCATTCTCCCATCCTCCTTTCTTCAGCTGGTTGGAATTAGATTCTCCTATGTTCTTAGGTTCTCCTTAGATTTACTGGCGAACTGTCTTCCTTTGCATTGTGGCTGTTTTCTTAACATAAAGATATAGAATTTAAACACACTCTTTGCCTCTCACTTGGTGAATGCAGGATACGTAAATGAATAAACAGAGGAATTACAGAGTATAGTCAGTCTTAATGTTTTCATAATTTGAACTGGAATGCAGATTATGTACATGGACAGATTCTTCAAATCATCACATTGTGTAAATATTTGTTTTTCTTTTCAATTAGAAATCTGTCTGTCAGTGTGAGCACAACACATGCGGAGAGACATGTGATCGGTGTTGTCCTGGTTTCAATCAAAAGCCTTGGCATGCTGGCACTTTCCTGGTTAAGCATGAATGTGAACGTAAGTTGAAAGCTCTACAGAAGAGAAAGTTTATTGCAACTGCTGATCAAAGCTGATACCAGGTCCTAGATGATTTGCAATTAATTTTATTTCTAACCACATTTGTTTGTTGTTCATTTACTTATGCTGGCTTAAAGAAATTAACAGAACGATTACATGTAGATTTATGTTTTATTGAACTCAGAATATTTTAGTAACATGCTGACATTGGTGGAGTACTGTATAAAAAATATAATTTTGACTTAGTTTATGTAACTGTGGTGTTCTAATGTCATAAAATAACAGGACTATGTCCTGGAAAGGAAGAAAATATTTTAAACATTTTTCATAATATTAAACTTTAACAGTAGATTTTTGAATAAATGACACTTTTGTATATTATAACATTCAGCCTTGCTGAAACATAATACTTTTACATGATCAAAACGCAATTCAAGTTTCTGATTTTTTAATGGTAAAATCAATGCATCTAGTTTTGCAACATGGAATGAAAACATACCGTGAAATATCGCCTTTCCACAAGGTGGGAATTCCATTTTCAGATTTACTGTAATAAGGATACTTATAACGGAACGTTAACATCTTACTTCCAAAGGTCACATACACCACTTATTTTTCTGACCATAAGAAAAGCCAGTGCTGCGTTACATGTAAATGTTTATTCAGTTGTAGGATTGCAGCTATAGTTTTACCATGAGTGGCTAAAAAGAAATAAAAAGAAGTAGACATCCCCATATTAAAAGTATTAATTGCTTATTTCTGTCCTGTAGAATTTGGCCACAGAGGTCTTTGTTTCAGTAGGGACTGTCTGCACTGGGAGTGCATTCTGGAATGAAATTAGGGTACATGATTTATTTTCATGTTTAATTTTTAAAAGACACTTCTTATGCCCCATTCAGCCCTCGGTGAATTGTACTTTCATGGTGGAAACAGTTCCCTTGGATCTGGTTCAGATGCGAGGAAAACAACTTCCTACAATGTTGATGAGCTTTTAATTTCTCTTTATGTGGAAATGAATGTTTTAAGACCACAGGGAAAGGGATAGAGAGAGCTATCTCATTTTCACAACAACAGATTATTAGATTAGCTTTCCTGCATGTGGACCTGAGCCTAAGAGTTCAAATCTGAACTTCTAAAGAATTTTTAAAATGGCGAATCTCTTTGTTCTGACCCAGTCCTTACATGCATACGTGCAAATCAAACATTTTTAGGTTATCTTTCAGCTTTTGTGGAAATTATTTTAATTTACTCATACCATTCTGCTGCTTTCCTTATAATTCCTCTTTGTATTTTAAATTAGCTGACTCTTTCATGAACCATATGTGTGTGCAACCACCAACAGGTTTCTGGACTATCAATTTGAGCAGGAAAAAACCCCTAAAACAAAACAGAAAGAATGTAATTAGGCTTTATCTGTCAACTTCCATACTTCCCCAGACAAAACAGTGAGAAAAAAACACAGTATGTAGAATTCCAGGCTGTATTTGTGGTGGGACCACATTACTTTTCACAGCTGAAGTAGTAAATTAATATATTGATGTACTGTCGGTTACAATGTACAGAGCACCAATGATAACATGTTGAAGGTTACTTCCTAATACCTTACTAACAGCGTGGCATCTCCAGCCGGAAAGCAATCACTGAAATGGTTCCTTCTATTTCAGCATGCAACTGTCATGGGAAGACTGAGGAGTGTTACTATGATCAGGATGTTGCAGACAAAAATCAGAGTTTGAATATCCATGGAGAATACATTGGGGGCGGAGTGTGTGTGAATTGTACAAGCCACACCGGGGGCATAAACTGTGAGACCTGCATTGACGGTTACTTCAGACCTAAAGGGGTAAACGCGTGTTCTGTTGTCACTCCAGCTGTAAGGCTTGGTGTTCAAACCATCACTTTGGCACAGGAAGTTAAGTTATTAAAAAGAGATGACACAGTTTGGACTGCCATTTTATGAAGGTTAACTTCTAATTCTGACAGTGTAGTGGTTGCTTTTCACAGCTGGAAATCTATGAAGTTAACACTCACAGAAACAGGAAAGTGAATTGTGTTGCTATGAAGGAATGTGCTTGAGGTCAGGGCCTCCAGCTTGTATTTCAATTTAATTGAAAGGAGGATGTGGTCGTCTAAACAGAACTTTTGCCTCAGTAATGGATTTCAAGATTTGTTGTCAAAGATCAAAGAAATATTGCTATATTTTATATTGGAGAAAGACAGTCTGTAATTTTTATTTTTTTAAATGTAATGTAGAATTAATAACTACTGAAATTCTGTAGTGTCTCATGAATGCCTTTCATTTTCAGTGCAGCAAGAATTGCGTTCTGTGTTTCATCATATAAGGCTGTATTTTTGTCTAAGTCGAAGATGTCAGAAGATGAATCTTATATTAGGTTGTACTGACAATATGGGCTGTGCCTGTTCTTTAGACAGCTACATTATTAGTGTGTGCTTAAACTCCTGATATTTTGTCTGTAGAGTTTCAGTTGGGTAAATCATGGCCTTTAGTCTGATTGGTTTTCAATCCTCAAACATAGAAAACAATCAGCAAATAGCAATAATTGCATTCTCCCTGATAAACTAGTTTTAGCCTTAGAGCTTGAGAAAAGGAGTACTGATCTCTTCAACAGCAGGGTGCTTGATTTTTTCTCTGAATTAGGTTATCATCCAGGTTATAGGGATTTTATATATATATATATATGTGTGTGTGTGTGTGTATGTATAGTATGTGCATCTCCTAGTTCACTAAGAACTTGTTATTAATATTTCCAGTGTCATATTAGAGTAGGGTTTAAGGTTGGTCTAGACAGCATTTTCAAGAATAAAAAGCAATTGTTCCATTGTCTAACGTTCACTTACCCTTCTTGTCCAGTTGCTGACTACCAAGCTTTAGTTATTTTTTTGAATCATGTTGACCAGAACAACTGAACTATTTGTCAATATTAATTAGGTAGTGAATGTTTCAAATCTACTTCATTAAATGTATTGATATTAATTATATATTGTATTAATTATAAAGAACTGTTATTATCTCTACACCTATTTTTCTAGTTGAAAACATATTTGTATCTAAATTGCGTGCATGTTACTAAATAAGCAAAACAATAAATAAATCCAAAATGCAGCCTTGATGCCTAGACTGCATGGGCTAAGTTTGGCAACTATCTGATTTCTGTTAAAGTGCCAGCTACCTATATAGAAGTTGTTCTCTCCTACTTTTTGTTTAAGAAGTAAATAGATGTTTCCAATTATTAAATGTAAGATTTTTGGTTTGTAATCTTGTTTATGTAGGTATTGCCAGGTAGCCCAGATCCATGCCAGCCATGTTCCTGTGATCCAAATGGGTCTTTACGCGATACCTGTGTCAAAGATGAGAAACATGCAGAAGGAGGTAAGATCCCTAAAAGATGGCAAAGTTGAAGCTTGGGTTCAGCAATGGTCAAAGAAAAGCTGAAACACATTAAGAGATATCACAATTTTTTTTAAAAAAAAAATTCTTTTTTTTTCCTCATGCAAGCAATAATCCACTTGCATTCTTATGATACCTTTCTTTGGAAACTCAGATTTTATATTCCCAAATTTGCTGAGGCTTCTTTCAGATTCATGGCTTGAAAACTTGGGTATGTTTGGAGGAGTATTCCTCATGGAATATATTGAAGAATTTTGGCTTAAAATAGCTTTCTTCTTTTACAGCAGAGATTAAACCCTAGAAAAAAAAAATCTGTTTGAAAGTGTCATGGTTTAGGCCCAGCCAGCGACTAAGCAGCACATGACTGCTTGCTTGCTCACTCCACCTCCTTCCCTCTCCTCCCAACCCTGCACTGGGAAGGAGAATTGGGAGAAAAAGATAAAACTATGTGGGTTGAGATAAGGAGAGTTTAACAGAACAATACAAAGAAACAAGAAACAACAGTAGAAATAATAATACTAATGAAACAATACATAAAATGAGTTCTATACAATTCAGCTGCTCACCACCTGGAACCCCCTGCCACCACCGCCCAGTCCACCTGGCTGCCCACTCTACCCTCAAGCTTCCCCTGGCCAACTTCTTCCCCCTCTTCCTTGTATACTGGGCAAGAACAGTATGGTATTTAATATCCCAAGGGCGTTCTTTCAGGAAATAGCCGTCTGTTCATTCGTGGGTCTTCCATGGTGTGCAGCATGAGTATCTGCTTCACCATGATCTCCTCCAGGGGCTAGAGGGGAATCTCTAATCTGGTGCCTGGAGCACCTCCTCCTCCTTCTCTGACCTTCTCTGACCCACCTGACTTCATGGCTCAGCTCTCCCCTGTGATGGGTCCATTGGATCTGGCTGGAACCAGCTGTGTCCTTCACAGGGCAACCCTGTCCTCCTGTCACAGAGGCTGCCCTGCAGCCCCCCACATCTCGGGGCTCCTGGACATGAACACCCACTACAGTATATCACATAGATTGATAGGAGAGACAGCAGACGAGTATTAATCCCAGAGCTGGAAAAAACACAGCAAGACTGTGCAATGCCTGCACCAAACCTGTGGGTGAGAGTGTACAGGTTACGGATGGCAGACTTAGTACAACGAAGAAACCTCTCATACTATTAAACAGGATAACTTTTATTCAGACATTTACCACTACTGACAATGCTTTTGTAGAGTACTGAGACTATGATTTTGAGATGGAAGAATGATTAATTCAAGTGCAATGCATCACTTGAGTCTTAAGCAGCTGCTCCGTATCTCAATTCTTATCCTTTGGTTACTGCCGCAGTCATTCACACATCCAATGCTGACCACGGGTCCGGGTTGTTGTCGAGGGTCCTGGCAGCTGAAAGGCAGTTAATAGCCTGTCAGCTTTTCTCTCATGGGATGAGGGAAGCAAAAAGATAAAGATATTTTTCCATCTTGTTTAGTCATCAGTAACAGTGTCTTTATGAGCTCTCATAATGTCTCTTTCTTGATTTCGAGCATTCAAGACCATCTAAACCATCTCATAGTTGCTTTCCAAATCTGCCTGCACTTTCTGAATCTGACTGGATGGCACTGTGCTTTAACACCTGTATCTCCTTCTGCCTTTTTAATCCTCCAATCTTCTTTCTGGTGAATTCTTCTCTTCTTTCTTTCTTTGGACCTCTCTAAGAAGATAATAAAGTTCCTGTTTGGACCGCTCCTTTCCTTTCCTGGATTTTCTCTATTGTCTCCATGCGTGTAATCTAAAGATCATTAATGGTGTTTTTCTAGTAAATCAAAACATGTCATGCACCATCTTGAAGATACCATATTCAGAATTTGATTATCTCTCTCTGTTTTGCCTGCTTTTACTTTTCTTGGCAAGCAGTCAGTCCCGCGCATCCAGCCACATGCATTCAAACAAGTTTTGTATCTCAGCAGTTCCTCCAGTCCTGAGAATCTGAGTTCTTTTGTTCTCTTCACAGAATTAAAACTCTCATAATTTTCTTTCTTGACTGTAACCAGTTTCTCCTGATCTCCTGAACTTAACTGATTGGGCTGCAATTGGTTAGAGGCCTTTTGCTTTTGAGCACATTATTTCAATCTGTGCTGAATCTGCAGTTTGAAACATGTGAAATAATTTTTTTTTAATTGCTCTTTAAACCCATTGATGTCTCCTCTTTCCAAACTATTTACTGTAGAGATTGTACTACTTCTCATGTATGACAAGTACGTCAGTTGTTATTTAGGTAATAACCATCATTTATGGAATTCTCTCCCCAAAGTAGTCCATGTATTTTTTCCTGAAACCAACCAGTTGTCTATGTCTGACCCAGTCCTGAGTGTCCAGTGAGAAGTGTGCAGTTTGCACAGTCTGGACTGTGGCAAGAGGATAATTCTGGTATTTATCTTATTTACCTATTTTAAGACCACAAGAACAAAAATAAGTCAACTCTATGCATAGCTGGGCTTTGTAGCCGTTCTGACTACAATGGCCCTGTTCTTTGCTTCTTGTTCTTTCTGTTTATTTGCTTTTCTTTACTACTTGTTGCACTAAATAAAGTTCCAGCACATTAGGAAAACTTTTTAATTCTAGCATATTATGTTTGATTATCACTAGTCTAGAATTGTGTTCTTATTCAGCAGAAAAGACACAATAATGATAGTTGAAAGAAAAAGCCTTTTTAATATTTCTTTTAAGGAAAGGTTTTTGCGGTAGTGGAAGAGGTTGTGATATAATTTTTAGCATAAAACTATCCTGAAAGCAGATCACTTTTTACTTTTTTTTTTTTTCCCAAATTTTTACTCAATACCCTGATAAAATTCTTTTTACTGTACACTGCTCACCCTGACTAGCAGTTGAGTTTGAAGCACTGGGGAGACTTCATAAAGGAAAGGCTAGAAAGCATGATCTGTCTGAAGGAATCTATTTATTCACCTGTGAACCAGAATGAATACACATTGGGTAGATTGAAATACATCTTGGAGTTTGCTGGCTGATTGTTTAAGGATAAATTGTTTGCTTGGTGTAAGATGGGAATATGCTTCTTAAATGTGTGGTAAGCAAATGAGTTGGGAAGATTAAAAACATTAAACTAAAATGGAACTATGATAAGGAAAATCACTGGTGATATAAAGTCACCATTAACAGTTCTCAAGGAAAATAAAGCTGGAGGCCATACATCTGTGTGCTTGAATACTGTACGTAAGCAACAATTAAATGGAAAACTGCAGCAAATACCATAATAACTGGTGCATTGATGAAATGCAACAAGAGAATTTAAATGACTGCATCCTGTAGTTGTCATCAGGCTTTGGTAGATAAGAGAAGGGCAAGGAATTGCTTTATAGTTGACCAAGCATTGTTTAGGAGAAAAAGAAGTATTTTTGTATGTTAAGCATATATATTTTCCATTTTGATTAGCCTAGTATAACATCGTCCTTACATGTTTCACTCAGCATTCTGAAATGAAATATTATCTTTCTAGCTTGTATAGCATATTTTTGGTTTTGAATCATCAAGAATGCTTTTCAAATATTCTTTCATAGCATCCTTATATGGTAAGTTCATAAGCAATATAGAAAAGATAAAACCAGAAGCTTATGATAAATCATAGTATGTTTACAACCTATGGTGTTGATACACTGATGAAAACATCTCTAGGTTTTGTAACTGAAAGGCAATAATTTTAAAACTGAACTGGTCCAATCCGTTCTATGGTGAACTTGACCATTGCTAATGCTGTGGTCGCTTGCAGTTCTCCATACAGAAGTAAAGGTGGAACCTAATAGATTCAGATCTGCTCTGTACTCCAGTAATTAGACTTTCTCAGCGACTCAATACTCTTGTTTAAAGCTGTAGTGTCTGTATTTTAACACATAGCTATTTTACTTGGCTTTCAAGCAACTTCAAGAGCTGTGAGGTTTGGAAACTGGCAGACTTTTGTGACTCAGTCTTCACTGCATGCTATCATGCATTGAGTTTTTCCCTATTGCCTCATTATATACAATATATCCCAATGATAGATGTTTATTTTTGCTGAAAAACTTTCTCATGCATTTTAGGACAAAGAAGGTACAGACACCTCAATCTTTATTCAGGCTTCATAGTACTTTGCTCAGCAAGCAGTTCCACTAACTTCCATGAGATCATTTTTGGAATTTATACATTGTTGAACAGGACTATGGCAGAGGCCAGTCCTGCGATTGCAGGTTTTTTCCAGTGGTCTGGTGCACGCTTTTGCATGCATTTATTTCTGTGCAATTTTGAAAGGCTGGTAGGCTGGGGGAAAACTAACTGATAAACCTTGTATTTCGAGATGACTCATCCTCTAGGATCAAAGCCTTTGTGCACTCAAAGGTAGGACCAAACCTGATAATACTGAGGCAGAAAACAGGGAATAACAGCTTCAACAAGTAAATCCCAATTCAAACAAGGCCTGTAAGGTAACTAGACTAAAGGCAAAAGATGTACTTCTGCTGAAATGTTAGTTCATTATAAGGACAACAAAAGACAGATCTGAAACATCTGCCTTAATTTGAAAAGTAATTAGGCTGTTGACATAAGATGCATTACATAAGCACTACAGAAGCCTGGTCAGAGATAACCAGTGAGACACTGACATGAATTTACATACTGTGCGATAGAATAAGAGCCTAGATCTTGCAAGTGCTGTAAATGAAAAGGCATTGAGTGAAATAAAATATACAGACTAACCATATTAACAAGCATAAGAGCTGAAAGAATATATGACAGTTAGTACCCTTTACGCCTTCCTCTCTCTGTTGTAGAGAGTGAAGTCTCTTGCTAGATGGTAGGCTGAAGGTTATATACTGCTTTATATGCTGCATAAGAAAGAGGGCTGCACTAGTGACAGTCGAGTTTCCAATCTTGGTCTCTCTTCCTTAACTGCAGAGAAAGTAAAGAGCAGGAGAAGGGAGTATTCTTGATGGGGATCTAAAAAAATGAACTAACTGGGCAGTGGAGGAGAAACTGTAGATTTAAATAAGTATTTGGGAGTTGTTCCATATGGAGACATGTAATTGAATTTCAGTTTGCTGAGACATAACTTGTGAATGAGTGAATTCTTGAAACATTCAAATAAGAGTTAGACTTGCCTGTATCTTTTACTGCTGAACCCTGGTGTACAGCAGAGTATTTTCATCTGGAAGGAACAGAATTTTCTCTCATGAGACAACGGACAGTCTTGTCCATCTAGCATGTCTTGACCCAAATGACAAAAGACCCTGAGGCCAGCTGTGCTGTGGAGCCTTGCTGGTGGCTATTTAAGATGAGGTTAAATCAGAAATTTGAGAATCAGCTGGGCCACAGGCATCAATACCCATGGAGCATATGGTTTCTTGATAATAAGTAACACAGAAATTTCATGCACTGAAATTCTGTATATAATTAGGACAGATCAAGAAGGTGACAGTCAATATCATGTGCTACAGGAGATCAAAGAGGCTGCAAGGTTAGAGAAGACAGGTTGAATTTCATCTCTGTATAGATGAACAGATAGTATCATTTAAAACTCCTGTAGATGACTGCTGCTTCAAACAGCTAGTCAGAGAAACCATAAAAAGAGAAGCACCTCTGGATTTATGCATGAGGAACTGCTTTAAAACTCTCCTTTTGAAGGGCAGCCAAATTCAACATTCTTGTAGGAATGAGAAGGCCCCCTTAAAAAACAACTTAGCCAAAAAAAGGAAACCTTTAAAAAGAGAACAAAAATGACCAATCCAGGACTGATAACAGTAAGCATAGGGTTTATATACTGCATATTAGACATTCAGAGAAGATGCATTCCACTAGTTCAAAATTATGCAAGCAACACAATAAGGCTAGGAAAAAAATATCCATTTAAACAATAAAAAAGAAGCTCCTGGAAAAAGCAGAAGTTATATCCTATTGAAGGTAATAGAAAGGGACATAAATTTTGACAGATTCTGGAAAGTCATGCTCTTAATAACACATACACATATTTTAAGGAATAATTTTCTAAATGCTTAAGTGTTGCTGAGGAGTACCTTTTCAGAGAAATCAGAATCAAAAAGACTGCTAGAGATTCAAATTCAGTAGGAGTTAAATATGATTAAGGTCTTATCAATTTATAACTGGAGATCTGAAGAAAGAAAAGGACACAGCAGAAAAGCTAGATTAATTTTTTCTATCAGTGAATAGAAGAGCTCAGGGAATTTCTCACTTGGGAGTATTTGTTCATGGGGACAAGTCAGAAAAACTGTCTCAAACAGAAATGCCAGGTTTAGAGCAAGATGATAAATGAAGAATAAAAATTCATCAGGCATGTATCATATTTATCCATGGCTGGGTTAGTTAAAAATGGTGTTGCTTGAAGCATTAAATATAGCTTATAATACTTTTAAAATCTTACATTAATATTACATCAATAGAAATTGTTTATCAAATATGTAAAAGAAAAGCAGAGGGTTCCAGGAAACTAAAATCACATGTCTGGTTTCTGTACCAAGCAAATCAGTAGAACTACAATACATTATTTATACCATTTCTGAACTGTGGGGCAAAACTCACTATCAGGTTTTTTGTAGAGGACAGTGTGCTTTACAAATCTATTTGAAGGACTCAATGAACATGTGAACAAAGGCTCATTTGATTAATATTGTATTTTGATTTGCAAGAAGTTTTGACAAAATCCTTCACCAAAGACATGAAAGAAAGTGTAATAGAATAAGGAGGAAAGGTTATTTCATGGATTAGTACTTGGTTAAAAGAATAAATGGACAATTTTCACAGTGATGATCAATATGAACTGTTCAAAATATTCATATCTAAGTTGGAAAAGGGATGAGTAGGAAGGTGACAAAGTTAGCAAGTACAAAGTCTTTCAGCACAGAAAAATGAAAGAACTGCAAAATGTTCAGAAGGATCTCAATATAGTCAGTGGCTGGTAATAAAAGAGCTGGTTAATATCTGTAGCAATTAAAGGAAAAGTAGAAGAGAGAGAAAAGTAGTTCTACTTGTACATCGATTACAGTGATTTCTGATTTAGGCACTACCAGTTGTGAAACAGCTGTTAGAATTGCCTTGGACTGTGCCCTGGATGCATCAGCTCAGTGCTGGCTCAGCAGTAGTCAAAATTAGGAAAAATTAGTGATGATTACAAAAACCAAAACTGAATAGTCATCAAACTACTTAGAGGTCCACACTATATACTCCCATCCCCCTAAATAATTTATTAGAACTGGAAACAGTGCAGAGAAGCACAATGGAGATTTTCAGCCACACAAAGCAGTTTCTCTGCAGAGAGGTATTGAAGAGGCTTAGGAGTTCTTGATGTATGAAATAAAAATGTCATGTGGGTTATGATAGAGGTATATTGAAATCGCAGAGGACATGGAGAAAGTACGTAGGGAATGGTTACTTGCTGTTTTCTATGATAGGAGAATTGGAGGGCAATAAATATAGGGTTAACACATCACCGTTTTCTTCCACACTACACACAGCAAAACGTGGAACTTACTGCTACGAAGCGTCATGGATTGTGAAACTAAAAGCATGTTTGAAGGTGATAGAGTGAATTAATGGAAGAGAAGTTTTTTGGGGACTGTTAGATGCAAGGAAATAGAGATAAGTTTCTGTTTAGAAGATCTCTAATATGTGGATTTCTGAAAGCTCAGAATTCAAATCACTATATACTTGCTCTATCCTTACATGCTGTATTGTAGCCTCTCAGACAGGATCCTGAGTTAAATAGATGTGTGGTCTGACCCACAGTAAATGCCCTTGTGTTAGATCTACCAAAGGTGTTGCTTTGGGCACTCTTAACACACGTAACTGATAATGATAAATCACGTCTCATGTTTTCTCCCTCTTCCCATAGGTATGTTGCCTGGTTTCTGTCACTGCAAGACTGGCTATGCAGGAGAGAGCTGCAATAGATGTGCCTTGGGTTATATAGGATATCCTGAGTGCCTGCCCTGCAGCTGCTCGCTGAAAGGCAGTGTGAATGTTGACCCTTGTGTAGGTCCCTGCATCTGCAAGGTATAGATGTCAAATTCTTCTGAGCCACAGGAAGATACTAGTAACATTGAAAGATTGAAATTAATGGTTTTCTATCATACAATAGCATTCCAACATCCTACCTAGATATGTTAGTAAACAGTGTTAATCAGTTCTCATAGAACACTTGTTCTTGATCCTGTAAAGTCTTAGATTGTCTTATGTCATCTCAGGCTGCTAGTCATAAAAGTCCTTAGAGATCTATAATGAAGGGAAACTTGAGAAGCATGTAAATCATTTGTTTCAAACTCACATCCTCATCTACTCAGAAATTAAATGTTTAAATAATTGAGGGCTCTAAAACTAGCCTGTAATATGACTTCAAAAGAGAAAATGAGGTGAACTTATGATCTATCAAAACAAACAAAAAAGTTGCTTTTTAGGAGTTGTCATTAGGGACATAATCCACTTTTCTTACTAAGTTCCAAACTGGGACTGTTCTTTCCTGCCATATGATGATTGTTTAGAAATTTTTAACAGAAAAAAATAATAATCCAACCTTTCTATAGGATGAATTTATATTTAAAAAAAAATTAATAATTATTTTCTGTGTAATTTCATGTACCTACAACAAATTATATATTGATATTATATTGAAATAAAAAAGCTTCTAAAAACACAGTCATCCATGTCTTATGAAATACCTAGTTTCCAGAAATGCTTTAGAAATGGTGGTTCTCTGTAAGTCAGCATTTAGTAAGTGACCATGAATAGACTCAAAGGACAATTTGTTGTACTGTGGGTCAATTTTTCTGTGATGTGCTTGTGGGATTTTCCTTCCAGCATTTAATTAACAGATGTGGATTGAAAAATAGTTACATTATGTCCTTAAATACAAGAATGTACAACAATTACCTCAATCTATCGGGTCATGCTGCATATGCATATAAAGCTTTGGTGTGACAGCTGAATAGCACTGAAATCTGCTCAGAGAATTAACCTTATCCTCACTTTACGTAACAGTCACATGCTCTCTGTCAGAAATAAAATCTATCCATATCACAGTCCTAATTCCTTAGCTATCAAGTCTAGAAGAGCAGAAAAGAGGTGCTTTTGCTATATTCTGACTTAAAAGGGAGTTTTGATGAAGGTGTCATATGTCAAATACAAGATAACCACTGCCGAATTATTCTTATTATTATGACATTATTTGTGTAATGCCGAACTGAACTGTTAGTACAATCAGACTAAAATCAGAACAAATATGGAATAGAGATAATTGTTCCTGTTCCAGAGAGTCTACACTATATACACTTTTTCCTTGCTGTGCATCCTTTATTTCCTTTCTGCTCCTCTAATCTCTTTTTAAGTGCTTGTGGGAGAAAAATTATACCCTTTGCAGATAGCTGAGATGCAGATACATACACATTTATTTTCACTAACAATCTTCAAATTCAAATCAAAGCAGATTATGGTCAAAGGGACACTGAAATCATCAGATTAGTTATGCTTCATATGAAGAATAAAATGGTATGTCTGGACAAGTTAATAGCAGATCTTAGGAAAAATACTTATCTTCTTTTAATCACATCTTTCAATTACATATGATGAGCTCTAAATTTACTAAAGATAGTTTTCTTGTACAGGAAATTGACTGCTGGAAAACAGTTAGTAAGCAGCAAAATGCAACAAAGTGGGCATTAGATTGTTATCTTTACCACATTAGCCAGAGTAAACTAAAGTACAGAAAGGTGAGGAACAAGTATAAATGCCTGTTTTATCACTAATTATCTCAAAGAGCTTTCTGAAGGTATATGCTCAAAGTCTCATTTTTGCATAGTTTAAAGCTGGACTGAACAGAGCTTTCAGAAGTAAGTGAGGCTGTAGAAACATTATTTCATTAGCTGAAAGATAGGTTAGATATCCTTTCCAACTTTGAGTTTTATATATCTATTACCCACTGAGTTTGTTGCCTACTCAGTAGAATGATACAGGTTTTACTCACTGATAATGTGCTTGTGACTACAGACTAGGACAAATTTTCATTAAAACACATACTTTTGCTTTGAAGCTCTTTTTAAAAATTATTTTATTTTACCCTTCCTTCTTTGCACACACTAAGCATGTCAGCAAAGTCTGAAACTTTTGGGACCAGCGTTCATAACTCTCTTTAGTAGAATTGTGTGTGAGAGCATTTGGGTGCCTATGAGTTCCCAGGTGTTACCCACATTATTTTTCATATAAAACACAAGTAGCTGAGTGATTTCAGTGTCCCTATAGCACTAATATGCATTGATTAATCCTGAGATTGCTGCTTAATTCAAGTTAATGAGATACTATCGTCAACAAGTAATTGGCTGATTGATAGCCCTGAGTTGCATTAAAGAGATTTTCGGTTTGTTGAACAGTCTGTATGATGATGTTGAAGGGGAGCATAGATAGAGTGCAGCAATAGAGATAGAGCAAAGATATTTTGTTACACATGTTGCTACTGTATAATTAGTGGTGAAAACCTATTTATGTTTTCATTTTATCTCCCTCTTTAGATGTCCTTACCCCTTGCCCCTCACCCCTTGTTTTCTCTTAATCCATGTGTGCTATCTTTTCTCCCTGCACTAGCACATGCTTTGCCCTGCTTTTTCCATCTTTGCTAGATCTGGACCAGGAGGCTATCAAATGGATTTTGCTGAACTTACTTCAGAGCTGTGTACTTCAAGCAATCATAGACTACACAGCGTGCGCAGGCTTTTTATAATGTGTTCATTCTCTGCTGACGTGGAGCCAAAGCTTTGGTCCTGTGTGCATACCGTAGAGCATTGGCACCAGGCTTAAAGAGACTGTATATAGCATTTTTGAAAGGGAAAGAACTTCCTGGGATATCTTGGGGAAAATATTGAATTACTAAGCCAGCATCATCATGTGAGCCTTTTGCAACACACTCCTTGTAGAAAAGCTAGCTTTGCCTTTGGCTATAGGACAAATTGATTTATTGTGTAGCAGGACTTAATGCAGAACATAAGCTTTCTCTGAAAAAATGTAATTACCAAATGCTAAGTTTAAAATTCTTCATGTATGTTTCGTGCCTGGCTTTCTGCAGGGGGAATTTGCAAACCTGGTTCATGGCTGGCAAGCACATGTAGTTATGGAAAGAAGAAAAGCGGCCCTTTTGACACTTGGATTTAGCCTGAATTTGGCTATTTATGATAAACCACTGAAAAAATGATATGCTGAATTACTAGCACAACTAATACTATGCACATGTAGTTTGCATCAATTGGGTATGCACAGGTTTTATCAGCTGTCCCTACAAACTAGGGTTGCTGATGCTGTAACATTGTGTCCTATACTTCATTTCCTTCTGACACTCTGAAGTGTAAAGGAGATAAATTAGATTATTCCCTGAAATCAGGTATGCCCATCCATGTAGAAGAAAAATTAAAGATCTTATAATGTCCAAATTCCATGCCCTATTATTTACATGCAGGCATAGTAACTTTTATTGTGTAGAGGATCTAAGACTAATATTCACAAAGAAGAATAGTCTGTCTTAGAAATGTCTTTATAGTCCTGCATTTATACTCTCCTGCAGAGTATGCAAAGCTGGTGATCTCATGTTCTAATCTATGACAACTGAAATAATATTCTATTGTGCATTTCCAGGAACATGTTGAAGGAGAAAACTGTGATCGTTGCAAACCAGGTTTCTTCAATCTGCAGCAAAGTAATCCCAAAGGCTGTGAGGAATGTTTCTGCTCTGGGAAAACAAATGTCTGCACACACTCTTACCTTACCTACAGAACTGTAAGAAAAATCATATCATATTAGTACATGTCACTGCTTTTGTGTTTGTGTGTTGTTGCTGTCTATTGTCACCAGAGTGCATCTTATTATAAAATCATGCATGTTCTTTTATGCCCCATATATTTTTCATTTATCCAAGAGGAAATGCTTATAAGCTTTGTTACTCCTCATTTTGAGAAAGATCGGAAGAAATGCAGTTGAACAGTGAGATGTGCAAAAGAAGTTATAACAGTCAAAAATGAAGCCATGTGCATCAACAGTCCTGAAATGTGCATAGTCAGTCCTGAGTTAAATGCAACATATCAATGGAGCAACCTCTTTTCCAGATCATTATTAAATTTCTAGACCTGGAATAATTAAGAATTTTGAAACACAGCTTATGTAAGAAAAAGGGATGCCCTACAGGGGGCATTTTGAGGTAATTTCTTGCATACTGCATTCTTAGGAAAGGATGTGAAAGGAATATGAACCTACTGTTCTTATTTGTGCTGTAGAAAAATGTCTTTAGTCTGCAACTGTACCCTAAACTTCAAATGAGTTCTCAAAGCCCAGGTGCTGATTCTGCTGTGATGGATGTATGATAAATATTAATGTCTGTATATAGAGTATGGGAAATGTGTTCCAGGTCTACTAGCTCCTGATTTTATCTATATTGGTATGCTGGAAGTCTGTGAGTTAAATCATATATGCCTAGTGTGCTCATTTACATGCCAGCACAGGAAAGTTTTCCATCCCATGGCTGAGCTAATTTATTGTTCTGCTTGTAGCCACTCTCCAGAAACTGTCCTTGTATAAGCAGTGGACTCTTCTCTGATGATTCATTTCTAGTTACGGGCTTTTAGAAATCAAGTTCTAATGCTTTCCAACTTTGCTTTGGCTTTCTAAAAAACCTGTATTTGAACTTGTAAGTTGTAAGGCTTTAGAATTACAAATTACTATAAATTATGCGGTCTAAATATGTAGACATACATATTGTATGCCCGTTTGTCAACTCAACTTCTGTACCCTCTGTAACTGATATTATTTATTTAAAACTTTTATAATATTTGGAGATATTCTTTTGCTGATGTTTGTACTACAAAATTTACTCCTTGCTCTGGACCACGTGAAACAAACAAAGCATATACTTGCATTTACTTCAAACTACTCTGAAGTTGTAACTCCTAGTCACATACAAGAAGAGAAATTTTTGCTGTTATTACTTTGTTGTTTCCTTTGTTCCTAAAATGCTATTAATCATGTAAACCTAATTTTTAAAAAATAGAAGGATAAGAGGCTGTGACTATTGAAATGACAGATGTCCTCATTCTTATTGTAATGCATTTTGTTTTGGCTTTTCTTTTTCTATCATTATAGATAGAAGACATGAATGGCTGGTATCTGACTGGCTTACCAGGTCTCATAAGAGTTACCCCCAAGCAAAAGAGATTTGATGGACATCATCAGTTTAGCATCAGCAACGTAGCTGCACAAAAAGTACTGCCACAAACTTATTATTGGAGTGCACCCAGTTCTTATTTGGGCAACAAAGTAAGTGCAGATGGTACTTGCCTAAATGCTAATTTGATTTACTGAGAAAAGGAGCAAGGCTTTGAAGGAGGGTGGAAAGGAGGGAAGATTAAGTTCAATAGCTATTTGACCAGCAAAACTGGAAGCAGAAAGGAATCAGACATATGGAATATCCTTGTGAGGCAAAAAAACTAAGTACCTTTAACCTTAAGCCCTCTTCAGGCTTCTGTTTTCGGGTATTAGAGAAGTCTATGTAGTTCGCAGCATTGTTTTTTGAATGAATTGGCTGGTGTGTTGTTCAGCTTGTCCTGTTCTCTTCCCACCTTGTCCTCAGCTTTGAAAACCAGTTCCCTCGTTTGCTTTTCAGAGATGCAAGTTATGTATCAGATGTTGTGGGGGTGTGTTATGAAACTTCAATGTTTGGCAAGAAACTTGTGTGTGGGGAGCTCTCTGCCCTAGAACTCAGAAAACGCTGTTGTGAGCTCTGTGCCAGTTCTAATGCATATATTTATCCAGGTCTGCATGTGTCCATGTGTGCACATACACACATATCATTGCCCTCCAGGTTGATAGTAAATGCTTTCTGAAGTCTTGGATGCTTTCACAGTCTGACTGTCAGGCTTCTCACCATTAGACTCTCTGCTGTCATACATGGTTTCTTCATGGAATTATCATTTTTTTCCAGAGTAGAATTGAGGACTGAATGAGTCCTAAATGTGAAGAAAGCTAAACAGCTTTCCATTTACTTTAACCTTGATTATGCTAAAACTTATCAGAAATGCTAACACTAATACACATGAGCACATTTGCCTCTGTAGTCTCTTCAGGCTAGTCAACCTCTTACGTATTTATTTTTTTACTGCTAGCTGAAAATCAACATGACAGAAGGTAAGTGAGCATGTTGAAACTAAACAGCATCATTCCAAAGAACTGGGCATCCTGTTCATGGCTATAAATGATTAGATAGTCAAGCTCTTTTAGCTGGGCAAGGGAGAGTTTATTCTATAATCTTCCATGTCTGGTGAACTTACCCTGAGATTTGAAGTGGTACTTTTCCAGACAGAATTTAATCCTCCTTCTGTTCAGTGAGCAGAATAATGGTAAAAATGTGCAGAAATTATTTGAACGTGGAAGATATTTTTTCAGTGTAATTTGGAGGTCCTTTGGGGTTACTGACAGATACCTCTGTATGAATGAAGCAATTTGCCTTAATAACTGAACCATATAAATTTTTGCTACTACAATAATACAGAAAGCACTCACAAATTACCACAGTACATCTTAACTGTCAGGCTGCATCACGTAAATTATAGTCATAATGACATGCTTAGGCCATATGATTTATGCTATGGAAAAGGAAATGGAAATCGAGTATTGAGAGTCCTTATTTGTAAACTCAATAAAAAATTTCTCTAAATAGCTGAAACTAGATAAAAACATCCTTTCTTGAGAGTGTTTGCTAGCTGTGCTACTGTAAAATAATTGGTGTCTCAGAGCAGGCAAGCTTCTTTAAGAATTTTTGTCTTAGGAAATGTAGAGAACAGTTTGGGAAATCTTATATCAAGATTTACACATCTATGGTAATTGATAAGCCTTGTGTCACAGGCAGAAAACTGCCTTTCCTTTTCATTGTTAAAATTATTGTTCTAAGTAGTATTCCCCAAAATAAAATGGAGTAACAAAAGGCAGTAACCATCCTGCATTTCCTAGTTTTCAAATATAGCTCAAAAACCTTATTTAAAACCATTTTTTTAATATAAAGTTGACATGCTGTGCATATGCCTCCACAATGTTGATTATGGTATATGCTATCTGCTTGTTTTACATCCATCTCCAAATGCTTCTTTTGGATGAAAAAAGTGTTATAAATAGGATGCTCCTGAGTGTGCAGCCTTCAGCTTTTTTTTTTTTTGTCTAAATGTGGGTGACACTAGGCTATGTGATACTGGTCTTTGTGTCTCTAAGGAGACGTAAATAACAAGAGGCTATACATGGTGCAGTATTCTTGTTTATATTAGAGTGGGACAAGAACATGAGCAAATTACTTTAATACACCATATCTTTTCAGTCTTCTAAATATATATGCTGCTACCAAAACTTAAACTTTGTTTTACAAATACAGATAATTTTTTCAAAAGCCAGATATTTTACCTGTCTGACTGTATAATATGTGGTTGCACTGAAAAATTGAACATTGTTTTTGGTGCAGAATACTTTTGGGAATAATCTGGAGGGATTTAATTTCTAGAAATAAAGTATCTAATTTGGGAGAATAGATTTAAAATGGCTACTATTAAGGCTTTAGTAGGTATCATAAAAACAGTTTATCTTCTTCCCTGCCTATCTTATCATAGTCTACTAAACTAAGGATTTCTGCGATCATGATGACTTGTTGTGTGTTAGAGCTTCTAGTTACTGAGAAATTGCCATATTCTATCAACTCTAATTACATTTTAGGTTTTTGAGAACCCCATTTGGTTTTTGTTAGCAGTTTCTTAAATTGTTTTGACAGCAGATCTCCAAGTTTGTTTTAAACTTGAGTCCATGCCAAAATATTTTATAAATTTGTCTGGAAGTGTTATGAGTTACATTCTGATAATATTTGGTCAGAGAACTGAAAGGGAATTATAAAAGTAATTAAAAATTAGATTCCAAACTCAGCAGGATGACAGGAAACACGTGTTTCTTTAAAAGTCAGTGTGGAATGGTTAGATGTCCATAATGTTTCAGAAGTCTGACATTACGTATATACTCTGCCTCTTTTCCTTTGATGCCTTGGCAAAAAGCAATTTGATAATTTGTATACTGAATAGATGCCATTACAAGTAGCCCAAATAAAACATGATATGGAGCCTGTCTAAATAAACATATGACAAACCGCCTCCCCCATAACACACACACATGAGGGGCAGCTGAGGCCACTTGAGGTTCTGTCAGGAAATATGTGTCTTTGGTTAGAGAAAGTCTCTTGGTTTGTTTTCTCTCTGCTGCTGCAAATTTTATGTTCTTTTCTGTGCTAAGGCACAGCTTTAACCTTGAAGCTGGAGATTTACGCAGCCTCCCTCAGATGGTTAGGGCACTGCCCTTGGTCAGCGGTCTTAGGTTAGTTCAGTCTTTAGGTGAAGGCCAACCTAGAACCGAGGTCTCTGAACATTGTTAGGTCTCAACACCAGGCAACCATACAGAATATAAGTAATGCATCCCCTCTAACTCCACTATCTGCTTTCTGAGCAGATATTAATGCTGCCATTGCTTAGACTGCAAACAACATGCTAGAGGCCCTAAAACACTTTTGCTCAAAAACACTACTTGCTTACTGACAGATTTTACTGAGATTGACGAGTTTCTTGCATCAACTGTTGTTTCACAGGAGGCATTTGAACTAGTTGTGTGGCATGATGCTTTTCAGTGTAAGTAAAGTTAATGTAATTTGGTCCTTCATGAAGTAGAGTATGTTGAAAATTAAAGCAAAGATGCTTGAATAAAAGACTTGGTTATCTCTTGAAAAAATTGTAGCATATCATATTTGTCAACTCCATAGACTTAAGCAGCCATACATTGTTCTTTCTCTGACCTCTAGTTAAAACCAAGACAACAGAAAGTTCTGTGTAGAGTCTGTGCATACAGAACAGAAAGGGGACTCATTTGACCTAACAGTGTCACTTTATGACAGAAGTCAGTGTTTCAAGTCCAGAAATGAAGACACTGTAGTAAGTCTGTAGTAAATATGTACAAACCTTAAAAATCTATCAGCCCTTCAAAAGTACTTTAGTGTGGAAAGTTAAAGATTGGGATGGAGAGAGCGGTTGGTTTTGTGACATATTATCTATGGCATACTGCCCAGTATACCTCATAGGATTAAATATTGAATTACAAAATAATAATGAGCTAGGTCCTTGTGGCTTTTATGTTTATTTCCTTCCATTTGTTTTAATTTCTTAGGCAATTCTGGTGCAAAAGGCAGAATAAAGCTAGGCAAATTGCATTCTACAGCTCCCAGAGTGGAGGGAGGGAGTTTGAACCCAAACCATAAAGAAGCGTAAATAATACAATAATCAGCTGGAACAGAAATGTCAGGATCAATTGTCCTAAATTATTAATGCATCTAAACCCAGGAAGCTTCATTTAATATTGTCATGATTTCAGATCTCAAGACTTTCTTTCATAGGACATGGTAGAGTTAGATCCACAACTCTATTTCTTGCTCTTACTGCCTGCCTCAGAAAGGAGTATAACATAACTTAACGCCTTTTGGTATAAATGGATGAGATGCAAATTACATTGTTGTTGGAAGGTATTTTTATCTACCAGCAATTTTTTGAAATTCATTGACCTTCAGAAAAGCAGTGAGTGACCTAGCCTATATCATTGCAACACTCAACTGTGTCTTACGTTTGGCTGTGAACTGATTTTTTTGAGCATGTATCTGTATTGCTTTTATTGCCAGGGAAGTGAAGTAGTGAAACTTAAGTGGACTGATGTGGTCTCCCTTTGTGCACCTTTGTAACATATTTCTTTCTTTCAGCTACATATGTAGGCAGTTTAGGCCATAGAAGTTTTGGTTCCCTTGTGTAGATGACTTGTCTAAGCAGGCCACCATTAAGTAACATAATGGCAGTGCCTGAATTATCTCCTAACTGTGAGAGGCATTTTTGCACAGTAATGGTACATTCTATTGCTTGCTACTTGGGAGAAGAGACCGACCCCCATCTCGCTACAACCTCCTTTCAGGTAGTTGTAGACAGCAATAAGGTCACCCCTCAGCTTCCTTTTCTCCAGGCTAAACGACCTCAGTTCCCTCAGCTGCTCCTCATAAGGCTTGTGCTCTAGACCCTTCACCAGCTTTGTTGCCCTTCTTTGGATGTGCTGCAACACCTCAATGTCCTTCTTGTAGTGAGGAGCCCACAGTACTCAAGGTGCAGCCCCACCAGGGTTGAGTACAAGGGGACAATCACTTCCCTAGTCCTTCTGGCCATGCTGTTTCTGATACAAGCCAGGATATTGTTGGCCTTC
Source organism: Coracias cyanogaster (assembly GCA_033124195.1). NCBI lineage: Eukaryota > Metazoa > Chordata > Aves > Coraciiformes > Coraciidae > Coracias > Coracias cyanogaster. The sequence continues at coordinate 130,388 of JAVSBS010027118.1, read as the reverse complement.
TTGGCCACCTGGACACACTGCTGGCTCATGTTCAGCTGGGTGTTGACCAACACCCCCAGGTCCTTTTCCGCCAGACAGCTTTCCAACCACACTCCCTCAAGCCTGTATCATTGCATAGGGTTGTTGTGACCTAAGTGCAGGACCTGGCACTTGGCCTTGTTGAACCTCATACCAATGGCCTTGGCCCATCAATCTAGTCTGTCCAAATCCTGCTGTAGAGCCTCCCTACCCTCAAGCAGTGATCCTCAAGTGTAAGGCATAATATGTCAAAAAAAATTTTGTATGGACATTTATGGATTCTTAAGGTCTTGTAAGTTTGAGTGGGATGATATAGTTGTATGCACATTATCCATATTTGTAAAAGAAACAGTAATAGACATCAACAGCATATAGTATGCAAGAAATTTCCATTTAGTGTAACACCCTTGAAGTTATTCACAGTTGCTGAAGATCCTCAGATTTTTTTTCGTGTCAACAGCCAACACATGGCAGAAAATTAAAGTGATTCATTTAAACCTAAAGAAAAATATCTTTTGTAAAGGCAGCTACTTCAGTATCTTTTGTCTTTCATATTTTAATGCATTCTTCCTATAAAAGCTGCTATAGTTTATTGGTATGGTTTTTTTTTTTAACAAATAAACCTTACACTAATATAAATAATGTAATTTTATTTTAAATCACAATCTAAATTGTCTTGACTGAAGTTAAGTCACCATGGTAATCAGATTCAGTCAACAGTATGAAGATGCCTTCAACTTATACCAAATGTGCTGTTTATTTTATTAGAACTTACTTCACTATAGCTTCTAAAAAATAATAGGCAAACTCAGATACTGAAAGGATGAGACAAACATAGGAGGAATACAAGTGAAGAGAGAAACATTTTAAAGCTCTGAACTACAGCTGACTGATGCTTCCTTTAAGTTTACTTAATATATATTACATGGTTTGGTTTAGATTCTTTCTCTTTGCTGATGTATTCTCTCAGCATGACACTATGAAATGAGACAGGGGTAGGTCTCTGCCTTCAAGCTGTGGCTAGCCAAATTTTGCTTGATCCCCAGTATAAACTGAAACAAGATCATGACTGTCCTATTTGGGGTTCAGTTACCCATGACTGTAAAGAATCACCAAGACATAAGTGAATTTTTTCACACTTTATTCTTCATGCTGTTAATGATGTTTGGATATCCTGTTGGGACTGTTCAACTGCAGCCATTGCAGTGAAAACTAAGGATTCCCATTAGACTTACAACCTCTTTGCACCTAGGAAATGAGTTGAAACAGGGCTCAGAATCTGGCCAGGTGAGTCCACTGGCTGCAATACTTCATGTATCCCATGTTATGTTTAATTTCTTTGTGCTAAAATCTCCTTATAGTACTGTAGAGAAAAGAGGAAATTTATTGTTGGTGAAATTATTTCATAAATCTCAAGTGTCCTTTGTGTTACCTGCTTACCCAAGACTGCCTTGAAGGCATTTTAATCAATAGCAGCGGTTGAAAAATGGAGAAACAAGCTGGAAATAAAGGAGTTTCACAAAAGAAGAGATGTGAATGCTAGAGAGACAATACTGAGGGCTGTTAGGAAATAACAAAGAAGAAAGTAAATTGGGAAATATGCTTGCCAGGTTGAAAAATCTTACTCTTCTTACCTCTGATCCCAAATACTAAAATATTGAAGGACCCAACAAAGCAGAAGAAAAAGAAACATAGTCTTAGAATTTGAAAGAATTAATACGTCTGATGATTTGTACTGAGGGCTAATCAATATGCAAAGAAGTGTGGTGATGGTGATTCCTAAACTAGAGATAGCTAAATTGAACAGTGGTTACTTAAGACTGCAAAGGAAAACTGAAGTTCATGAAATGGAGGATACATAGGTGTTTTGTTCCTCCTGTATGCCTTTGCATGCTAAGTACCTTTCAGCAAATAAGCATTTGCGTTGCAAATTATTTTTGGAATTCCTTGCTGATCACAGGTTACCTAGAAGTAAAGGGTTTACTGGCCTTTTACTCAACTTACCCACTTATATTAATCAGACAGAATCTATTGTCCAGACATCTAGTTAATACTGGGTTACATTGAAGTGTGATGAAGGACTCTACGCTCATCACCAAAAGGATATATATAAGAGCTACTGAAAGGTCATTCTCAAAATATGAGGTAGTATACTCAAAGAGTGTATTCAGTTTCCAGGTTTCCCATTATGAATAATTGAGTTGCTATTTCTGTTTTATTTACCTGCCACCTCTCCAATTTACTTTGAATTTAAATAAATTACAGAAACTTGAAGTAGAACGTAACTCATTAGTAAAACTGCTTTATGCCACTAAGCTTTAGTCTGTTTTAGTGTTCAAATTTTGCTTTCCACATCAAAAAGGCAGTATGAAGAAGGGCAGAAGTACTGAGAATTTCTTACGATGCACAAAGGAAGCAGCCTTTTCTGCAAACCATTTGTAGTACCTTCAATCTGTGCTATATCATTTTTGAAGTCTGGCATGCTCAGTAGCATCTGACAATCTCAAAATGTTCTTGACATGCAGCTTCTCTCCAATATGGATAAATTCCATTATTTCCATTTTACATATAGGAATTAACATTGCTGTTCTTCTTTGTCTTCAGAAACTAAGTTTTTGTGTCTAAACTTCATGAACTAACTTTGTCTTGTGTTGTTAAGATGTGAGTACTGTGCAAATGCTAATTTTCAGAAGGTAATATTCCATACTTAGCGAATTTCCAGTCAGTATCCGAATTATCTGATGGCAACAGTATTTTAACATCTATACTGGGTCTAGCTGGCCTGGAGTTAACTTTCTTTATAGTAGCCTGTATGGTGCTATGCTTTACATTTGTGGCTAAAACAGTGTTCTGTGTGGCTAAAACAGTTCAGTGAGGCCTGGACAGGATGGAGAGTTGGGCAGAGGGTAACCTTATGAAATTCAACAAGGGCAAGCATAGGTTACTGCACCAGGGAAGGAATAACCCCAGGTATCAGCACAGGTTGGGGGCTGACTTGCTGGAAAGCAGTTCTGTGAAAAAAAATCCGGGAGTCCCTGGTGGAAAACAGGATGACCGTGAGCCAGCAGTGTGCCCTTGTGGCCAAGAAGGCCAATGGCATCCTGCGGTGCTTTAAGAAGAGTGTGACCAGCAGGTTGAGAGAGGTTATCCCTCCCATCTACTCTGCCCTGGTGAGGCCTCATCTGGCATATTGTGTCCAGTTCCAGACTCCCCAGCTCAAAAAGGACAGGGAACTGCTGGAGAGCGTACAGCAGAGGGCTACAGAGGTGATCAGGGGACTAGAACATTTCTCTTATGAAGAAAGACTGAGGGGCTTAGGGCTTTTTAGCCTAGAGAAGAGAAGACTGAGGAGGGATATTATCAATGTTTATAAATAGTTAAAGAGTGGGTGTCAGGAGAATGGGGCCACACTCTTTTTAGTGGTGCCCAGTGAGAGGACAAGAAGTAATGGGGACAAACTTGAACATAGGAAGTGCTGTCTAAACAAGAGGAGGAACTTCTTTACTTTGAGGATGGCAGAGCACTAGAACAAGCTTCCCAGAGAGGTGGTGGAGTGTCCACCTCTGAAGACGTTAAAAATCCACCTGGATGCTGTTCTGTGCAACCTGCTCTAGGTGAACCTTCTCTGGCATGGGGATTGGACTAGATGATCTCCAGAGGTCCTTTCCAACCCCTATCATTCTATGAGTCTGTTGGTAACACGCTAGTCTTTCGGCTCTTGCTGAACAGAGCTTGCACAGTGTAAAGTCTTTCCCTAAAAACCTTGCCACCAATCCATAAGACTTTTCACCTTCCTTCTATTTTCTCCTCATTCCATGGGAAAGAGGATTAAGTAGGTGGTTGGCTGCTGGCCAGGGTCAACCCACCACAACAGCATTAAAAGTGAGGAAAGAAATAGAACCTTAAAGCCTTTGATTCTGCAGCAGTTGCAAAGGATATTCTCAGTATGGCTGCAATATACTGACAAATAATTCAACAGTGAAATGATAACTGGAACTAACAAATTAGCACAATAGTGCTTGAATTCAAGTGCACTAATTCAAGCTCAGAAGCTTGAATTAGTGGTTAAGTTTTAGTTTAATTTTAAGTTGTCTTTTCATAGAGCCATTATTCTAAACATTTTAATATTGTGACTGACTCACACTTTGACCTAATATCTGAACAGAGTATGAAGCATCCCTGTAATCCTGTAAGTCCTTTTTCTCACCTACCATATCATTACCTGATTGCTAAAGATTTCTGAGAGGACCCATACTGTTTTATTTAATCTCTGCGAGGCAAACTGAGTTCAATTATGTCAAGGTTTAGGGTCAGTCTGCTAGACCAGGACACATTACTTTATGTTCCTATTAAGTTTCCATACTGTAAGATGATCTTTAGCAGGAGAGAATGATGGTGGCAAAGATTTTCTTTTCGAGAAAGAGAGAGTGGAACAAATTTCTTTAGAGAGAAAACCTCATTGGAAATTTTAAATATTCAGTAAGTTTCTAGAAGTAAGGATTACCTTAACTACAGAATGAATTTGCCTTTGACTTCCTGGACCCAAGAGTCAAAAGAGTTAAGACCAGATATTTGGCATATTGAAGGTGTAATTATGTGCTAGAACCCCAATCTTAATTGTGGTGAATTATTAAACAAGTGATTTGTTGGGTGATTGAATATTACCTGCAAAGCACTGCTTGTCTTCTTCAGGCACATCCAGAGCTAACTGAATTGAGCCAATTAGACTGACTGTCTCTTCAATGAGTTGTGACCTATCAATGGTAATAGCTTATTATGATGATAAATGAACCCATCTCTCAAACTGAAGCCTAAGTACACACTTGAGCAGTTTCCCTGAATCATAGGGCCATTACCTATCAACTTCAGATTGACAGGAGTGACAGCAATAAAAGCAGATGACAGGCATGAGTAGACACAGATTATTGTTTTCCCCAAATGAATGTATTTGCACTTATTTTTGGTGAGGTTGTTCTGTGATTTTGGTGTGGTTGTTTTGGGGGGGGTGGGGGTGTTTTTTGTTTGTTTGTTTTTGTTGTTGTTTTAATTGGGCCTGCCTGAATGTTCCATATTTTGCTAGAAGTACCTAACACTTATCACAATATGTGCAGTACCACCTCTCTCCTGAAATGCCTGGATGAATTTCTGATTGGTACCTACACACCTTTTCAGTCTCAGAGGGACTCTGTATTATGACGCAGGTGAATACTTTTTTTCTAACTGAAGAGTTCATTTTATTTATTTGGCTGTCTTCACCCTATCAATTTATTTTCCAGAGGTAATTTCCTCAGAAAAATGAGCAAGATAGAGGAACTGTAACATTATCAATATTTTTCATTATTTTATGACAAGATTTTGAAACCTTTAATTATCAAATATTATTAAACGCTTAGATGCTTCTGAGCCAGTTCCTTGGCTAGTTTAACTCTTTTGGAGATGGGAATATTTTTTCCAGTGAAGGCAGTTGTTTTAACAACTTTCTCTGTGAGTTTTCTTCTGAGCTTTTTTGGTCATTCACCTCCCCAGCTCTGCCCCCCAGTTAAGGATTTCAAGTGTGTTTTATTAATTAAAAATAACAATGCCAGAGCTACATACCTTCAGTTTACTATCCTGCAAGAAGATTTTGGTTATGGTTATGACCCAATTTTCAAAAGGAAATATTGTAAGAGAAATGGCTTTTCCTAAACCGTATCTCAGTTATCAGTAAGATAGCTACAGTCTGCTCTGAAAGTGTGCCCTGGAGTGAGTACTGCCATGACTGAAAGGTTTTAATTTATGCAACTAGCCCATCAGCACAGCAGTCCTGTCTATATCCGTGTCTGTCTTACATGGTATGCTTCATACCAGAAGGTTTCCTGCAGTGTGTCCTGGTGAGCCATGCCTCACTGCAGTGCACGCATTACTGTGCAGTTAATAAGGTAAAACTTACACAATTCTAAGTTTGCTTTGCTGTGAGCTGGGTAGCAAGTTTGAAGCAATATTAATGGATATAAATAGAGTGAGTGGTAATCCATAGTTTTCCATCAATATTGTATCTTCCATGCTCCAGAAAATCATAGCATGGTATTTCATTTACTTTGAAGTTTTTTTGAAGCTCAGATGATCAAAGTATGTCATATCATAGAGGAACTTTTTCTTCTTACATATTTTAAATTGAATGCAACAATACAGAGCTGTACATACATCTAGTCATTTTAAATATTTGCCAAGATAAAAAAAAACAAATGGAAAAGTAGAAGAAGTAAAATGAAAAAGAAAACAAATAGATCAGTATTCTGTTGTCTCTAGCTGTGGAAACAAGATTTCTTAACTTAATAAACCTAGGCAGTCTAAACTAATAAAACTGGTGGACCGAAACTGCATTTTTTAACTTATGAAGTGGCTTTGTAACAACAGATGCCTTTAAAGCTAATCAGGTGAATAGATACATTATTTGGTCAGCTGTGTCTTATTACTTAAATGTGTGAGCTAATTCTGTTTACTTTGCTGTGATGAAAAGTCCTTTTGAGAAGGAACTTTCTACAGTTTTGTTGCTGAGATTCATCTTATGTGATGTGCAGTCCAGTAAATTATTCTGCTCTTTCATAGTTGATGTATTAGTTCAGTTTAGTTAGGCACACAAAAATGCAGTTTTGTCACAGCTGTGTCTTTTGTTTTATGGCAAATGTGTGATACATGTACATATGCATTTGAATACAAATAGTTTTATTGGTCTCATCTGTTGAACAAAAACATGAATGTGTGACACAAAGGATGCAATAGAATTAAACTAGCCACATGAGATTAATAAAACGTAGAAACTTAAATATAGGAATGATTAAGGCAACCTTTCTTAAACTTCACTGAAATACTGGTTAGTCTTTTTCCATCAAACATTTTCAATTTTTCTATTAGAAAAATTGCATGAGATACTTTGTTTCAGGTTTTGGGCAGTGACGTTGCCCAACCAAACCTTTTGAGCCTGTCTGGCAGTAATGGAGATTTTCCCCAACAAATACAGCATCTTAAAATCTCTTATTCCCACCATGAATATGATCAAGTAGATGACCTTATCAGGAAATCATCAGGCTTATTACCAAGCCTTCCCAGAGCTCCATGAAACAAAACATCCCTCCGCCTCCCATGTTCAAGGAGATAAATGATAGCTGAAAGACTTGGGAGAGTCAAAAGAGCTTTCCAAATCTCAGAGTATATTCTGACCATCCCCAGTTCTGAATTAAATAGTAGTGCCTATGCTGTTTAGTGGTGGTCTCATCAAACTGTGAAACCTGTATTAAAATGTGTGACAAAATACGATTGTTTCTACAGAATTATGAATGTAATGAAAGGTACAGACAAAAGTAAAATAAAAGAAGAAAACAGCTTTCAAATTTTCAATGTAAATTTTCAAAACAATGCTATGTTTTTCTGGAAAAAAAAATTTGCATGAAGTTGATATGCTTCTTTAAAATAATGAAAGTGGCAAGCTTCCCCTTAACTTTGTTTATAAATATTTTTACCGACTCTAGTATACTTTCAATGTACCCTCCATATACTTGGCTCATAGCCATTGAGGATATTACTCTAGGCAAATATAAAAAACAGCCTTAGCTACTTTTCCTGTAAATCAGTATTTAGCTTCTTTGTCTGCTTTCTTTTCAGTACTGTGAAATTGTTGCTTTTAAGAGGTAAGCTAATTCTGGGCTATCAGCTATAGACACATTGATCAGAGTGTTAACTTTCTTCTAATCACATATTGTATATTCCAAAGGGTAGGTGCTTTTGCTTCCCGCTCTCAAGATTTTTATATGATAGTTCTTTCAAACTGTCTTTCAGTATTTTGGATGGCTAAAGGCTGCAGATTCTTTTTAGAAAATGGTTATTCTTTAGATCTATGAAATGTATTACCACAAGCAAGTATCTTTTTTTTTCTTGGATGCAGCTAAATATAGTAAATATATAAGAAAGGATTTTTTCTTTCCTTCCAAAAAGTCTTAGAGTTTTCAGTGCAGGAAAACTTATTTAAATTGTTATGTAGGTTTTCTGTATATATTTAACATGTTTTATTCTTTATGTCCACTTTAAACGGATATTTTTTTAAATACAGAAGTTTTGGGCAGTTTGATATGACATACTGAAGTCCTTGTGACATTTTTACAGCATAAATTTAATTTTCTATTCAAATACCAAAATCTTTAGAGAGCTGAAAAGCCATCTATCGAATTCTCTATTTAGTTCCCTGAGATATTCTGTGATGCTCAGAGGTACAGGGGAAAACCAGAGCAGAAATAAGTGTAATGTGTCTGTAGACAACCATGTCTTTAAAAATGCTGTTTCAGAGTTTCTTGCTTGTTAGAAGTGTGATGTTTTCTAGTGTGGAAGGCCTAGTTTTCATAAATGTAGCATGTATGCTACTGCTGCAGCATTTCATAAAGCACTAGACACACTGGTTATTTACTGAAATGTGATCACTTTGCCTGAAGAATATGGTGAATTTAAGCTTCTATTACAAAGCAGGATTTACTTTGCTTTTCTCAGGTAGTGGCTACTGCTTTAAAATAAGTAGATTTTAATTAGTGCTTGAATACAGCAGGTATTATATTGGATAATGTGGATACAAATCCACATTATTAATGAAAAGATCCATCATGAGTATATTACCACCTATGCTGAATTGTGATTGAAGTCCTTTGGAAGGATACATGACAACCATTGTAAAACCTAATGAATATCATTATGGTCAATGTTCAAATAATGAATACCAAATGAATGAGTAATAAGAGTGGCACTAAACCTAAATTTTATTGATTAGCTGTGTTAGTAAAAATGTGTGATCTGTATTCTGTTGATCTGTATTCTGTACATCTGTAATCTGTAAGATTTTTGTACACATCTTAGCTGACTCTGCATGTGCTTTGGGCAATTTGGGACTGTCAGGAAAAATTGAATATTGCAGCAAAAATGTCTTAACCATTGCACTAGAAGTACATACATATGTTTTATGTAAAATATTGAAAGTTCAAAGAAAGTAGTCTGAATATTATCCAAAAGGCCTTAAATTTTATTTTCTTTTGTATAAAAAGCAACTTAAATAGAAACCCCAGCAATATGACAGTGAAAGTTAAGCAAAAATTTTGTAATTGATGTGCTTTATTATCCTGACTTTGTGTACTGAACAAAAACGTGAATAGCAAGTGACTTGAGCTGCCCTAATAAGTACCTCTGCCTGGAACAGCAATTAACATCCCATAAACAGCAAAGATAAAAACACCCCATAAGGTAGCTTTGACTACAAGTACATGGTATATTCAGTCAGCTCATCAAGCTTCCCAAGGTTCTTATAGCTGTCCATAGGGCCTGTTTGTCATTGTAAGATCTATGAGGGCTTCCAATAGGTTCTCTTATTTAATCAATTAACTTATTTATTTATTTTTTTTTAATTCCATGTTGTTTTTTGTGCCAGCTCGCCACAGGGACATTCTGGTTGCTACAGACTTCAGAGATGATTATGATGTTAACAACTGGTCTAAAAATACCATGTGATCCCAGTGAGTTCTTTTTTTTAGGGAGGGGAAAAGGAAAAAGTATCATTTGTGAGGGCATTGTATGTAGGAAGAGTGTGGATGCGTGCTTGCATGTGGCCTAATTTGCATCTGGATGGCTAGGAAGAAAATGAAGTATAATTTGCTGGAGAAGTATGGGCCATTTTTATGGAGGATTTTTTGTATTTTGAAATAACTAAGGCAAAGTTCTGTTCAGTGGCTCTGTATCAGATATTCTATAGTGGCTTTGATGAAGAACTTTCACCTCCAATACTGCGAGATGGGAGCACAATCTGTAATAAAGCAGTAAACTGCTATTAAGACTCACACTGGAGATGTGAGAAGAGGAATTTGTCCTGAGAAGCAGATCATAGATTCACATTTAGAACTACTCTTTCCAGGAAGTTTTATTTGGCTTTTCATGGAAAACAGTGAGAGATGTGATAATATATTACCTTCTGAATATGTTGTTAGTATTATGATGATAAGGCACTGAAAGAAAGGTTTCTACTTCCAGTCCTTGACATAGAATCATAAACCTTTACTATCCTTCTAAGGAAAAGACAAAAATTTGAGAATAAAACAACATCTAAACTGTACCAAAGGAAGTCCATCCAGCCCAGTATTCTGTTTAATCACAGGGGTAAACAGCAAATGCCAAGGGAAGAGTGTAAGAAGTAGGCAAGAGTATACTGTGATACTTCATCACATAATTTTGTAACCTCAGCCAACCTGTAGCCTGGGTACCTCTGAACTGATGAAAGTGTCTTTGTATTTAATGGTCTTCATTCATCCTAACTGCACTTTAAAACCTTTATCACATGAAGATCTACCAATAAATGAGAGTCTTATTTGGGACAGCAAGTCCGGTTCTGTGGCAGCCCACTCTGTGACCTGCTCTGTACCATTATTACTTGATTTTGAATTGTCCCTAAGAATGGTTTCTATGGGAAAATCCAGGAAATCAAAACGTTTTCTATCTAGCCTCAGTTACACTTTATTTTTTTAAACAAAAACATGGTAGTTTTGCAATAGGTCTTAGTGCTGCTTTACTCTGTCCATTTATGCTGGCAAGTCAGATAACTGATCTGGAGGCAAAATTACCTGTACTTTGTAAAGAAATGCATGTCAAAGTACAGAGTGTTATATTTGATTCCAACCATCTGTATATACTATAAATTGCTGTCTATTGCATTTGACACCAATCAGAAAGAGGGAAAATATTTTGAGATTATATTGTAGGGTAATCTTTTTAACTGTCTCTTTTTCAGGGTTGAGTTATTTCTGTCTTCACATTATAATCTTCTGCTAATTAGTTAAAACACTTATGTTAGCAGTGATTAGAATCTGTATGTCCTTGGTGTTAATGAATTCTATTATTTTGCTTCTATGAAGAATTAAAGAATTTTAAGACCTCTCTTTGATAAAGGTTAGCATGAAAATAAGTGAAGGAACAGCATGTTGTTACTACTTTTCTAATATAAGTGATTGTATCACACGCTACATTTTTTTACTGGAGCACATAAAAAGCAGTGAGCCCTGGAAAGCGATCTGAGCCAGTCCTGAAATAGCTAAATTAGCTTGAAGGAGGGGAAGTAATAAATCAGATCAAGTAGAATCATAGGAGGATACGGAAAAGAAGAATTAGCATAACTACTTTTTAAGGCATGTTCTGGCTTTTCTTCAGTGGGCCCATGCAAGAGAAGTAGTGGTCAAAAAAATATGTTTCCCATCTTATGTGGTCTCAATTCTGTTGCAGAAATGAGGTCAATGCTGCATTCTCCAAAACCTGCTTTTTTTATGACCATGAACTTGAGTTCTGTGGGACAGTTAATTGTATAAAAGTATATGTGATCATGGCCGCATCCTTTTTACTTATCAGCTCCTCAGCTGAGGTAGTGCTCTCTGTACTCCTTTAAAGATGCACCAACTCATGATATTTTATACACTATCAATATCAGTTTTGAGGCAGAGAGAATGTACCTCATTTCCTAGTGTCTTGTCTTAAACCTTAAACATGTTTTTGGGGCCATAAGAATAAAAGTGTGTGTCCTCAAAGTGTTGTTGAGATTTTTATTTTTAACTGTATACTAGTTCAGTAGCTACTCTGCATTGGTACTGTTTTTTCTATTCTTGTAGACATCACGAATTGCAGATGGCCAGCTTTAAGTTGATGAACATAGTTCTGCTGAAGCTACTGTTGCTGTTTCTTGTATAGCAGAATCTAGGCTAAAGCATATAAATGTCCAACCATTAATGTAATTGAGCCCTTTATATATTAAAATGCTATGAACTATGAACTTGAAAACAAGACCTCCATAGTAGAAATTGCTGCTAGAGCACTATGAGTAGAAATATAGTCCTTACAAAAATATTCGAAGGGAATTGTAGAGTTCAGGCAGTTTGTGTTATGACTGAGAAGCAAGTAAGCAAATAATTGTGCAAAAGTACGTGACACAGACACCATAGCAGGTTAATAACTTTAGAGGTCCTCCTTCTTCCCAGAAGTGAGCTGCATTAGGAGATTAGAGCTATAAAAACAATCTGACCTGAGAGATTCTTGTGCTGCAGGGACTGAGAATTAGGTACAGCTCAAACAGTCAATTCGCTTAATAACTTCTCATGTCTGAAGTTACATTATCTACTTTTCTATCTTTTATAGAATCCAGCTAAGCTAGATCAATATCCTGAGGAAATGTGGCTTTCTATTTTAAGATGACATTTTCCTTCTTGGCAGGATATTATCTTCATACAACATGTGTACAATATGGTACTAATTTATGTCTTTATGTTAGTCTGGGAAAAGTTGCCTTGCGAAGTGTATTAGGATTTATAACTATTACTTTAGACATTTAAAAATGCTCTTAAAAGATCATACACTTCCTCATTTTACTGTAAAATAATGCTGTATTGAGGAGGTAGGTAGGAAGAGGCAGAATCTAGAGTTGTAACTGTACTGAAATGAAGGCCTAATAACTTAATAATCCAGTAGGGCTGAAACTGGGGTAGTAAAATGGTGCTTGGGCCAAAATTCAACACATGAACTTCTGTATTTAACCATAAGATGGCACTTGAATGGCATGAGTTTTATATACACAGATTATAAAAAATGAAAACAACAGTTTGCAAAAAAGTTTTTGAGCTACAGTTAGAACTATTGTTCACATGGGTACTTTGAAAACACATCCGTATTAATAAACTAAGAATTGCAACTGGTATGGGCATACTGTTGAATTAGCAGCAGCTATTTAAAGAAGTAGCAGTATAGTGCAACTAATAAAAATATTACTTTACTCTGTGCTAATATTTTGATCTTCTCCAGAATTAAGCCAAACTACATACATCTAGTTCAGTGTAGAAAAACTTCAAACCACGTTAATTGTTTGGCAAGATTAAAATCACTAAAGAAAATAGTTCTAAGCAGTTTAAACAGTTGTGATTTGCTGGCTCACCATGCAGTTTATCAAATGAACTTCCTAAATGGAAAATACAGAAACTTGCCAAATAATTAGTTCTATTCTGGTGTGTTAAGTTCACAAGCCAGTCTTGATGGCTCCCTATGTAACTGCAGGAGAGTTCTCCCAAAAGGCAGTTCCTAGCATTAACATATGCTTTACATGGATTTAGGGATACGCTCTCCTTTTCAACTGACAGTGGAGGGACACTAGGAATATTATCTCTAAAACTAGATGAGGCACCTAACGTTAACTGGGGTTAGGGTCCTTGCAGTTCCCACTTTAACTTGAAAGTATTCTGTTTTGAAAATTATTCAAAAATGCTGACAAAAGGTAGATAACAGGGATCAAAACCCTGTCCCATTCATGAGAAGTACATTAGTTTGTAATTTCTCTTGAAAATGTCTTTGACAGTCTGCACTGGGCACTTTACCTATAAAGTAAGCTTAATTATAGAAAGTCTCATTGTTTGTGATAGAAATCTCTACAGGTAAGTAAGATATCCTGTGCAATAACACCTCAATCTCCCAGTCAGGTGAGACATTTCACAAAAATAATCACTTGTCATGTTTCTCAATTCACACATGAAACTAAGATATAGCCTCCTGTGTGTAACACAGCTATAAGGAAACTACAGTCGATATAATTTTTAAATAATTGTTTACATGACAAATATTTATATGTACATTACAGAAATGTTTATGTGTGGAGATTATAAAACATAATCTTTCTAAACTATGATCTTTAAAGCAAAACACAAAGTGCGTATACATTGCTAGAGTCATCTTATGATTGCAGAGCTCATTTCTCCATCCAGTCATGGCTGCATATTGTCCCAGTGGCAAATATAACTAATTCTTGTATAGAAGAAATACTATTAACAAATATTAATATATTTTAGCATTTTGCATAAGTTGAAGCCATGGAAACCAGTCAACAGCACATGAGCAGTTAGCAACAGCACATAACCAGTCAGTTGTTTGTACATCCTCAGTGATTCAAAGCAGTATTTATTAAATAATTACCCTAACTATACTGCTATCAGCAGGGTGGTGTAAATGTTTTGGACTAAATTTAGATTATCTAGATTAGGTATTTGTAACTGAATTCCCAATGTCTGTAATCTAGACTGCTTCCAGTCCTCAAGTTAACTGAAGCACGTCTGCATGCAGTAATCCATTAATTTTTGTACTATTTTCCTCCAACTTGAAGTCATGCATCAATAAAAAAATACCTGACTAAAGTAAGGTATATAATAGACAAAAGTAGTGTAGAAAGCCTATAGAACGATAAATGGGGAGATAACTCCAAAGAGAAGGTGAGCTGAGGAGTAATATTAATTGCATGGAGACACATGAGAAGAACCCCAAGTAGAAAAAATGGTCGTCCTGTGCCTAGATAGATTTCAAGGAAAACTTAATCACTTAACTTCTGTGGGAATTAATTTAAACTAATTGTGCAGAACACTGCATAAGTATTTGTGCCACCCAAGAACAGCAGTTCATGTCCTTATGGACAGTCAGTGCTTTCATACCCTGCTTTGAACTTCAGCAGAAACTCTACAATGATGTCCTGGGGGCCTGCCCTTTCCGGGCAGAAACTCCTGTTTTCTTAGAAAACAGCAAGTAATTCTGCACCCTGGAGACACCTGTGGTTTATGGTAAGTAGCCAAACTAATAGTCAGTTGTAGATCCATTTAAATTATCTAGCTCAAATATATGTTCCACACTTTGATGTCTTGCAGTCTTTTCTTCTCTCCAGCAGCTAGATTTTTAATCTGAAAAAGGATAGTTGTAATTTGCACTGCAAATAATTCATGTGCACTGGAATTAGGCAGCATTAATTTTAAGGGTGAGAGGATATAACCATGAAAGAAGATGAGAGATTCTAGCAATATGGGAATCATTCTCAAGTATGTCTGAGTGAATAATCCGTCTTTCATTTGGCCATGAAATAAAAAAGTTGGAGCAAAGGGTAGGGGGAATTTGTTTGGATCAACTCATGATAAAAAATTTGTTTTCCACCCAACTAAAATGAAAAACCTGAAGGTTTTCTTTTTTTCTTCCAGCTAAAAGAAGAAACTGAAGGATTTAATTACAGGTCAAAGGTTTTCTTTGACCTGGAGCAGATTTTTTGTTTTGTTTTGCAGACATTTATTAAAATGAAGAGAATTAACACCACAGCTGTGGAAGGCTGGTAAATTCTGTTTTGCCACTTTTGCCTCTGAAATATTTCAGATGAAACTTTCAGGCAAGCTTCCTCAGATTTCCTGAGTAGTTCCAGGACAAACAAAATAGCATTTTAAAAGTGAAATTACTTTGTTATTAAAATGTAACAAAACTTCTCAGATTAACTATTACTCCAAGTAATTTCATGATATTGATGTTAAATATTTTATGTGTGTCTTCTCCATCCTTCTTTTGACGAATAATGGAGACAATAGGGAATTTTTTTAAAACCTCCTTTAATCACCTAATGATACTGCCATCTTTTGCGCTTTTATTTTGCATTCCCACAAAAAGAAGTTAGAAATTCTTTGCTCTTGCAGAGGATGCTAAACTGTACAAGATCAGTGTGGTCAGAATAGTGTATTACAACACTGTTTTTAGGCCTTACATACTATCAGTCTGACTCTTTCTTTCCAGACAAGGCTAAGCCCAATTAAATACATAACTCAATTAAAAAAAAGTTCATCTAAAGTTTTGTTTGGATTTAGCGGTTGGACTAGATGATCCCCAGATGTCCCTTTCAGGCTCAACCGTTTTGTGATTCTGTTGGTCTATGATTAGGTACTGACCCACAAGCAGTTAAGTACTATTAAATTACTTTAAAAATAAAATTATTTAAATGATTAAAATTAAAATGATAGAAATGAGAAGTTTTTACAATTTACTGTATATCACAGAGATACAGTTGACTGCTTGGAAATAACTCTATTGTAAATTATTGTGTTTTGCTGTTTTAAATCTCAGACATTCCGGTTACTCTCTGGTGAAGTACAGTACCATGACCTATTCTAGAGATAAAGAATCACGCTAGAAATGCTGAATGCCAATAAGTCTCATCAGTGCCTGAGTTCATAGTAGTTAAGTGAGAGTAGAGAGATCCACAGGGACTGAAATACAATGAGATGGTGTTTCACATCTTGCATATGGGCTTTGGCAAAGCCTAGCTTTTCTTCAAAGAGTTGAGTGGCTGACACCCTAGAAGAGTTATTTTAGCTGCCATATCTTCAGCTCACTGTTCATTTTAATCAATTTGGTCAGTAGGTAAATAAACTGAGATTGATCCAACTGGTTAGATGTAAAGCAGCGTGTTAATATGGCTAAACTGTTTTAAATACTTGAATTAGCTGCAAATTGAAGTCTTTGCAGACCCCGAGTCTGATCATGCTGTGTTGAGTTTTACACTGAAGGCAAAATCTTACATTGAAAACTGCTGAACAAAAAAAGTCACATAGAATTTACCATTTGCTATTCACCACATTGAAAGATCAGTCCTCCAGAATAGTTGCCTACTTGTTTGAGCCTTCTTTTCTAATGAATATTTTGTGAAGTAGTATGTTTTGGTCTTTTCTAATTATATTTTTTGTGGAATGTCCATGAAGTGCTAGGCAACATTAGACACCATAGCTTCAATTTAGATTCTTGAAATTCAGCTCCCTGCGTTGACCTCAGTGAGACCTTAGATTTCCTGGATTTTAAAAAGATTGTATTACTTGCCTTCAGGTATTTCTCAGACACTTGTTATAAAAAGACCAAGTGTTTTCCACAGGCTGTAACTAAAAATATAACTGAGACATTTTCTTCTGTTTCTAGTAAGTATATCTTGATGTTTGCAAATCAACTGTTCAGGAATGAAAAATAGATGGTATGGTGGGTTAACCTTGACTAAGTGCCAAATTCCCACCCAGCAACACTCACTCATCCTCTCAGCAGGACAGAGGGAGAAAACAGGATAAGAAAGTTTATGGATTGAGATTAAAACAGGGAGATTGTTTACCAATTACTGTTGTGGGCAAAGCAGACTCAATTTGGGGAAAATTAATTTAATTTATTGCCAGTTAAAATATATTTGGGTAGTGAGAAACAAACACAAAAATTTAAAAAATGCTTTTCCTTTGGCCTTTCCTAGGTTCAACTTGACTTCTGATTCCTCTATCTCTACCTGAGTGCTGCAGGGAGGTTGAGGGGTATGGTTAAAACGCAACAGTTCCTCTCTGTTGCTCCTTCCCTCTCAAACTTTTTCCCCTACTCTGGCATGGGGTAAAGTCCCTCAGGAAGAATTCACTTCAGTGTAGGCTCTCCATGGGCTGCAGTTCCCATCAGGAAAGTCTAGTTCAGAAAGGGCTCTTTCATGGGTTGCAGGGATAGCTGCTGTTCCATGGACCACCTCCTCCTCCTTTTCTGACCTAGATATTCTTTCTGATGTTTCTCACTATCTTTTGTTTCCTCCTCCTCTTGCCATCCCCTTTTTTTTTTTTCCTTTCTTAAATATATTTCCACAGAGGCACCATCAACTTGGCCAATGGACCTGTCATGGGTCCACTGCAGAGCCAGCTGGGCCATGCTGTGCCTGCCACAGGGCAGCCCATGACCACTTCCCAGGGAGATCACTCTGTCAGTCGCCCTGTCACTAAAATCTCACCATTTATACCCAATACACTAAAATACACTGCATTACAGAAAACATTGAGGAATAAATCTTTAAGCCAATAGTCAGGCAGAAATCCCTATGATAATTTTTTGAGTGCATGAGGGTTCAATTAGGTCTTGAGAACTTGACTTGCTCAAAAGGTGCAGGTGAGTGTTATATGTCTTCCATGCATACTAGTAAAATGCCTTCTTATGACTGTATTTTGTTGAGTTCTTAGTTGCAGAAATGTAATAGATTTCATGTCTTGAGTATTAATGGTTTTGTATGTTGCTCTTGGTTCCGTGACTTGATGTCGCGGTCCGGGTGCCAGCGTCCGTACCGCCTTCCAAAGGGGATCGAGGGCAAGGCGAGATACTACCCCAACAAGCTCGTAGGCAACCATGGAGATTGATGGGCATTTAACAAGTTTATTACCAAATATATTCTAACAAAACCTTATTTACTTTATGGAGATATTACACTATCAAAAGACACCACGCCCACCCACTCCCTTGAAAAGGATCAGAAGGTCACTAGGAAATAGGGTAAACGAGAGCCTGATTATATCAAAATATCACCTATATGCAGATAGTGTAGTGGGGAATGTATGCGTGTATGCGTGTGTGTATGTGTATATATAGCTACCCTTCCTCGACGTGAAGCGATGGTGACACCAGGACCCAGCACGCTTCCCCTGCGCAGTGGAATTCGGCTTAGCTTCAGTCCAGGCAGCTTCCGAGCGGCTTCTAAGTCAGCAGCAGTGGAATTTGGCTTGGCTTCAGTCCAGGCAGCTCCTGTTTATCAGTCCCAGTTGGGAGCGGTGGCGCCGGCTTAGCACCAGCCTCCTCAGCTTTCTGGCTCTCTCTTTGGCAGCCCGGCCTGCTCAGCAGCAGGGCGGGGGCAGCCCCTACTCGATAGTCTCCCCCCTTCCAGGCAGTCCATTAGGCACTCGGC